>CM036140.1:26328417-26438468 GCA_002916485.2 Juglans nigra
CACAGACCAAAATCTCATTTTGGCCAAAAAAAATAATCCGTCATTTTCCCAGAAAATGACCCAAATCAATAAAACATCATTTTTCCAAAAATTGAATCACATAACAATCCTTTTATTCAACACACGCTATTTTTCCAAAAAATAATCCATTAATCCATTTTTACAGTATGCACCATGATCTCCCCTAGGGACCATTCGCACACCCTGGCTCCCTTCCAAAGACCACGGGTAACGACTGTGCGTGTGACTTCGTAACGAGCGATGCCTAGTTCTGCACCCAGCGTGTTCGTGGCCAAGTATCTTCTAGCCCCCGCCAGCAAAGAGGCCACTATGACGCCCTGACTCCCACGTACAGAAATGCGAGGATCGTGACGTTGGGATGGTGACAACACGGTCACGCATCCCAACGATAGTGCCAAGTGTGTGTACATGCAACAGTGTACAATAAACAACGCAGCGGATAAATATAAATAAGTCAACTAAGTACCAGAATTTCTTTAATACAAACTAACATAAGTAAAATGATTAAAAGAGTTATACAGTCATCTCAAATAAAATATGAACAAGTCTCAAAACAAATACGAGTGATCCCAATCACTCCTCGGGCGGAGCCAAATCCTCAGGCCCACCCTCATCGTCCTCAACATCAAAATCTGCGTTACCATAAAACGGTACCGCAGGTAAATATAAATCAAATAACCACGAGATAAAAACATATTAATGCAACCAACAAACATGCATATGAAGAAATATGTGACAGACCCAAAATATCATTTTCCCTGAAAATGAATATTTTCCAACATAGGCCAAAATCCCATTTTGGCTAAAAAATAATGATTCGTCATTTTCTCAGAAAATGACCCAAATCAATAAAATATCATTTTTCCAGAAAATGAATCACATAAAAATCATTTTATTCAACACACGCTATTTTCTCAAAAAATAGTCCATTAATCCATTTTACCGTATGCACCATGATCTCCCCTAGGGACCATTTGTACACCCTGGTTCCCTTCCCAAGACCATGGGTAACGACCGTGCGTGTGACTTCGTAACGAGCGATGCCCAGTTCTGCACCCTGCGCGTTCGTGGCCAAGTATCCTCTAACCCCCGCTAGCAAAGGGGCCACTATGACTCCCCGACTCCCACGTACAGAAACACGAGGATCGGGACGTCAGAATGATGACAACACGGTCACGCATCCCAACGATAGTGCCAATTGTGTGTACATGCAACAGTGTATAATAAACAACGTAGCGGATAAATATAAATAAGTCAACTAAGTACCAGAATTTTTAATACAAACTAACATAAGTAAAATGATTAAAAGAGTTATACAGTCATCCTAAATAAAATATAAACAAGTCTCAAACCAAATACGAGTGATCCCAATCACTCCTCGGGCGGAGCTGAATCCTCAGGTTCACCCTCATCCTCCTCTGCATCAAAATCTACATTACCATCGAACGCTACCGCAGGTAAGTATAAACCAAATAACTACGAGATCAAAACATATTAATGCAATCAACATGCATGCATATGATGAAATATGCGTCAGACCCAAAAATATCATTTTCCCCGAAAATTGATATTTTTCAACATACGCCAAAATCCCATTTTGGCCCAAAAATAATAATCCATCATTTTTCCAGAAAATGACCCAAATCAATAAAACATCATTTTCCCAAAAAATGAATCATAAAAAATATTTTATTCAACACACACTATTTTCGCAGAAAATAGTCCATTAATCCATTTTACCATATGCACCATGATCTCCCCTAGGGACCATCCGCACGTCCTGGCTTCGTAGCAATGCCCAGTTCCGTGCCCAGCGCGTTCATGGCCAAGCATCCTCTATACAACGAGCGATGCCCAAATCCGTGCCCAGCACGTTCATGGCCAAGTATCCTCTAGCCCCCGCCAGCAGAGGGGCCACGAAGTCGGCACGAGGCCATCCCGTTCGATCCTGTTGTCGCCCAGCGACAACCCAGGGGACGTCACTCAGTATATTCCACTCTCGAGTGACTAGAGGAGCGCCACCGAGATAATGCCCCATCACGGCTTGGGGTCGTGATACACACGCACCCAAAAATCATTTAACACATGAAAACCCAGTTTTCAATAAACTCATGAACATGAATGTAATTACACGAAAACCCAGTTTCCTTTACAAACATGATCATGCCTCCAAATATGCCATGTAAATGAAACGACGCCTTAACCAACAACCAACAACTCACAACACAAACCAAACACACAAACAACTCCATCCTCCAATCCATCCGACCCCGTACTCCTCGGACTCGGTTCGACATAACCAACCAGATCACAATAAATGAGTCAGTGCAAAAATATAATTAAATCACGATAGTTCTTTGGAAAAATACTTACAGTGCTATATAATAATTTCTGAATGATCATGGAGGTGCAAGAAGTGGCGGCTCAGCTACGTTACAGTGCAAAATACACTGTGGTCGTGGGTCTCAGAAACCCACTTTTGAATGGGGACAAACCAAGACCCGAAATTAATAGGGTAGGGCTTAGGGATGTCAGTGAAGCTAATGGTTTTGGTGGTTGGCCGTAGGTGGCGGCGTAGAGGGCGGTCGAAGATCAAAAATCCCAAAACAGAAATGTTGATGAAAGTGCTTCACCGGTGGTAGATCGGGGCCAAGGATGGGTGCATTAGGTTGCTAGGAGGTTGATAATGAAGTGGTGAAGAAATGGTGGCCGGAGGTGGCGCTATGCCGGCGCTGGAGCGAAGAGAAGGTCTTGGCTTCGCGTTGGGCGTGGGGGCGAATGGCGGCGCGAGGGAGGCTGAGATTGGAGGGGGGTGGTCACCGGAGGGTGGGGAAGGTTGTGAGCTGGGCGGTGAGATACATGGTAGCGCACGGCGGTGGCTGGGTGGAGGAGAAGAAACGGGCGGGGGAGAGAAGAGAGAGGGGATGCGCGCCGGGAGAGAGAAGGGAGAAAAAGAAAATGGTGGGAAAAAGAAAAGGAGAAGGAAAGAAAAGGAGGAAAGAAAAAATAAAGGAAAAGAAATGAGGTCCAATCCTCACCTCTTGGATCACAAAAATGATCCAACGAAAAAGATTTTAAAACAGCAAGTCAAATAAAATAATTTAAACGTAATGGTAAAATAAAAATAAAATAATTAAATCCAACAATCAATTAATTAAAAATAAAGAACACTTTAAATGCATAACAATATTTAATATTAAGGAAACATATCAAATTTAATTTTCACAAATTAAAAATCATAAAAATAAACCCACTAAAAATCCGACAATTTGAAAATAAGAGAATAAATTGTTCGATTAATAAAAATAATCATTCGATAAAAATACACTAAAATACGGGGTGTTACATCCTCCCCCCCTTAAATAAAATTTTGTCCTCAAAATTGGTAAGGTCAAACATTAAAGCTAAGACAGGAATAAGATTCAACTAATAGCAGACTTGAGAAACATACCGCCAGAGTCAATCAAATAAATATGGATATTGCTCCCTCATGTTGGCTTCTCTCTCCCAAGTGAAATCTTGAGCCAACGGATCGCCCCATGACACTTTCACCAAAGGTATTGTCTTGGACCTTAACCTTTGCTCTTTCTAATCCACAATCTGCGTTGGAGCAACTTCATAAGTAAAGTTAGGCTGAAGTTTAATGCATTCAGGGTCAACAAAGGTGACCTACACTTCCTTCCATACAAAGCTTCATACGGGGCCATCTGAATGGAGGCATGAAAATTGTTATTATAAGCAAACTCAATTAGCGGCAGATGATTTTCCCAACTCCCCTGAAATTCCATGACACAAGCCCGCAACATATCCTCAAGAGTCTGAATAGTGCGCTATGATTGACCGTTAGTTTGAGGGTGATATGCAGTACTAAACTTCAACTTAGTGCCTAAAGCTGCCTGCAAACTTTTCCAAAAATGGGACGTGAACTGCAGGTCCCGATCCGACACAATACTCTTGGGTACTCCGTGTAAACGCACTATCTCTTTGACATACAACCGAGTCAACTTGCCCAAAGAGTCGGTATTATTGATAGGCAAGAAAAGGGCACACTTGGTCAACTGATCAACAATCACCCAAACCGAGTTCTTCCCACTAGAGGTCCTCAGCAAATCTACTACAAAATCCATAGAAATGTCATCCCACTTCCACTTAGGAATAGGGAGAGGCTGAAGTTTACCAGCGGGTCTTTTATGCTCATCTTTAACTTGACGGCATGCGCCACATCTCCCAATAAATATGGCGATATCCATCATACTCGCATTAGTCTCCCAATGGCATCTCACGTCCAGTATTCCTAGGATGACTATGTTATCCAAAATCTCATTTTCCACAAGAACCTTAATACAACATCCAGTAAATTCTAATGAGTAATAGCTCCATACAATAATCTGTGCTAACCTCAACCGACTCCTATGCTATAACTTCTAAACCTTCATTGTATTCTACCCATGGTAACCTAATGGACACTTCCAAAGTTAACCATCAATAACATTATTAGTCCAACTGAGTAATTAATCTCCAACTACAAGTATCGCCTCAAAAATTTAAGTCACCACTAATTCCTCAAGATCAGCACAAAATTCAAACTCCTAACTACAACCAAAATATCGCGCTTTTGCTGCGCACTTTGATATTCGCCACATGCATAAAATTTGTCCTCATAAAAAAACCATCGAGTACAAGGTGGCTCCATACCTGCTAACCAGAAAACTCTTACCACCTTTTGGTAGAAAATATTCTCTTTCCCAAAACCATGAGTTATCTCTCATATTCCTCAATTAACTCCCGCTGTTTTGATCAAAATCAATATTCCACAAAATACATCCATGATCATTGACAGAAAACCAATATCAACCAACCTTAGAATCCCAAATTGAAAACAAGTAACATCATCCCAAAATACACCCGTCTCATCTAAGAAAAGGAACATACCCTAAAAAGCTCGATTCCAACTCGGCCAACCAATAAGAGCACCTATAAACTTCTACTTGACAACCAAAACCCAAAAGCTCATCACCTACATTCTAAATAACATCTAATTTAGCGGTGACTAAACTCACTACGAACCATCATTGACTTCACCAAAACATTATCAAAACCTTCTTGGTAACTTGCCCACCTACTTCTATTCCTATAAGCTAGTATTAACACGACTAGTTCCTTCAATACACATTACTATTAAACCTCAAGGCAAGCCATACTGTTCAAATCATCAATCCACCAAAAGCCAATGCAAAGTACCCATGGATCCTAATACTTTATTAACTCACATACTTGATCATATTATCCACCGCTGATGCCTAAGCTTCAACTTCCAAGATCTTATCATACACCAAACATGACGACCCATCAATCTCTCTTCAAGTTAAATAACAATGTCCTTAATTCAACCTACTGGATGCTCAATCTCCAAAGGAAAGTATAACCTCAAAATTCAAATTCCGAGGTAAACTCAAGTCGCAATTAATTCCTGTAGATAATCACAACAATTATTGCCAATCATCATTCCATTGAGTAACCCGCTTCGACTGTACACTTCGATCAACTCACTAAAACTCAAAGCCAAGGTTTCTTGAACTTAATACTGTCGTATCGACTCCCCTACAACACCCACCAAAGCCACTTCTTCCAAGCCAAAAATGAGACTAGGACATGTACTCTCCGAAATCCATAAACACTCACCACTACTACGCATCGATTTCATGCACCCTTAGCCAAAACCAATAATCCTCTAAACGTGCAAGTGGTCCATCACTACCATTTCCATCAATTGGACCTATATCCTCAAAATTAGCAAGAATCATTTTCTAAATCTGCACCATCTATTATCCTTAAAATTGATATGGATTAAATCCTTATCCTACTTGTAACCTCGAACTAAAAACAATCATTTTTCGAACTAGATCAACATCTTTAATCCTCAGAATATACACGAACTAGATCATTACCTTCCATCTCCAAAGAAATTCTCTCCTAAAAAAATTCTTATATCAATAACTCAACTCTAATCAATCCTATTTTAATGGTTGCAGACTAATCAATCTCCATAATAGATCAAGCTAGCATACCAAGTCAACAAAACTAAGAACTCAAATCCTATTAGAATTCAGCCCTTCAACTCTGCAATTCTAAAACCTTAAACCAGATAAGAATCATTTCCCGAATCCTCAAGATCGATGACCTTAAATCTAAAACATTCACCTTATAAAGCTTGAAAATTCTAAAGTCCCAAATGTTATCAAACTGCTTATCAAAGTCGGCAAGATCGAAAACTTTAATCTAAGTAATCCTTCAAATGCTTGTTGAACCTATCACCTTAAAACCAATAAACTTATTTCCTAAAACTGTAGAGTCACAAACCTTAGATGAACTTCTCATAAGTCTAACCTTGAAGTTTGTTGAACTTACAACCTCCTATTCTAAAGCCTCCTGTCGTATCTCCACGAAATCTAAAACCTCAATTATACTATTCCCCAAAGAGATTACCTAGACCATGCTGTTCCCTTCAAGCCTCGATATTATAAAACAACCCAAGCCGATAAAAGTTCAAGCCGACTACACTAAATGTTCAAGCTTAACAATGGCATTCACAGTCGTACCATCTTCCTGCCATAGCACAACCTTTAACCCACTTTTCAAGTCCGAACAAAACAAACAAAACAAAACAGAACAAAATAAAATAAAATAAAATTCCATAAATAAATAACATACGACAAAATAAATAAAATAAATGAAGTAGTACACAATAAAATAATTAAAACAAATAAAATGACCTACCATATAATAAAACCAATAAATAAAATAACATACAATAAAATAAATAAACAAACAAAGTAGTATACAATAAAATAAATAAAACCATTAAAAACAACATACTTTAAATTAAATAATTTCAATTTACACTTTTCAAATTTCTGGTACCTCACCTAAGGGACATGTGGTTTTATCCAGAGCCGAACTGCTCTAATACCCTCTGTGACGCCCCGACTCCCACGTACAGAAACATGAGGATCGTGACGTCAGGATGATGAAAACACGGTCATGCATCCCAAGGATGGTGCCAAGTGTGTGTATATGCAACAGTGTATAATAAATAATGCAGCGGATAAATATAAATAAGTCAACTAAGTACCAGAATTTTTAATACAAACTAACATAAGTAAAATGATTAAAAGAGTTATACAGTCATCCCAAATAAAATATAAACAAGTCTCAAACCAAATACTAGTGATCCCAATCACTCCTCGGGCGGAGCCGGATCCTCAGGTTCAGCCTCATCCTCCTCTACATCAAAATCTGCGTTACCATAGAACGGTACCACAGGTAAGTATAAACCAAATAAGCACGAGATAAAAACATATTAATGCAACCAACATGCATGCATATGATGAAATATGCGTCAGATCCAAAAATATCATTTTTCCCGAAAGTTGATATTTTTCAACATGCCAAAATCTCATTTTGGCCCAAAAATAATAATTCGTCATTTTCACAGAAAATGACCCCAATCAATTAAACATCATTTTCCCAAAAAATGAATCATAAAAATCCTTTTATTCAACACACACTATTTTCGCAGAAAATAGCCCATTAATCCATTTTACCATATGCACCATGATCTCCCCTAGGG
Organism: Juglans nigra; assembly: GCA_002916485.2. Taxonomy (NCBI): domain Eukaryota; kingdom Viridiplantae; phylum Streptophyta; class Magnoliopsida; order Fagales; family Juglandaceae; genus Juglans; species Juglans nigra. The sequence continues at coordinate 26,336,069 of CM036140.1, forward strand.
ACCATCCGCACGTCCTGGCTTCGTAGCGATGTCCAGTTCCGCGCCCAGCGCGTTCATGACCAAGCATCCTCTATACAACGAGCGATGCCCAGTTCCGTGCCCAGCGCGTTCATGGCCAAGTATCCTCTAGCCCCCGCCAACAGAGGGGCAACGGAGTCGGCACGAGACCATCCCGTCCGATCCTATTGTCGCCCAGCGACAACCCAGGGGACGTCACTCAGTATATTCCGCTCCCGAGTGAGCAGAGGAGTTCCACAGAGATAATGCCTCATCTCGGCTTGTGGTCGTGATACACACGCACCAAAAAATCCTTTTAACACATGAAAACCCAGTTTTCAATAAACATATGAACATGAATGTAATTACACGAATTTACAAACATGATCATGCGTGCAAATATGCCATGTACATGAAATGGCGCCTGAACCAACAACCAACAACTCCCAACACAAACCAAACACACAAACAACTCCATCCTCCAATCCATCAGACCCCGTACTCCTCGGACTCAGTCCTGTATACCCAATCAGATCACAATAAATGAGTCAGTGCAAAAATATATTTAAATCACGATAGTTCTTTGGAAAAATACTTACAGTGCTATATAATAATTTCTAAAGGATCACGAAGGTACAAGAAGTGTGACCGTGGGTCTCAAATGCACACTTTTGAATGGGGACAAACCAAGACCTGAAATTGATAGGGTATGGCTTAGGCATGTCGGTCAAGCTAATGGTAGTGGTGCTTGGCCGTGGGTGGCGGCGTAGAGGGCGGCCGAAGACCAAAAAGTCCAAAACAAAAATGTTGATGAAAGTGCTTCACCGGTGGTAGATTGAGGCCAAGGATGGGTGCATTGGGTTGCTAGGAGGTCGAGGATGAAGTGGTGAAGAAATGGTGGCCGGAGGTGGCGTGACGGCGGCGCTGGAGCGAAGAGAAGGCCGCGGCTTCGCGTTGGGCATGGGGGCAAACGACGGCACGAGGGAGGCTGAAATTGGAGGGGGGTGGTCGCCGGAGGGTGGGGTAGGTTGTGGGCTGGGCAGTGAGACACACAGCGGCGCGCAGCTGTGGCTGGGTGGAGGAGAAGAAACGGACGGGGGAGAGAAGAGAGAGGGGACGCGTGCGGGGAGAGAGAAGGGAGAAAAAGAAAATGGGGGGAAAAAGAAAAGGAGAAGGAAAGAAAAAGAGAAAAGAAAAAATAGAGGAAAAGAAATGAGGTCCAATCCTCACCTCTTGGGTCACAAAAATGATCCAACGAAAAAGATTTTAAAAAGCAAGTCAAATAAAATAATTTAAACGTAATGGTAAAATGAAAATAAAATAATTAAATCCAACAATCAATTAATTTAAAATAAAAAACACTTTAAATGCATAACAATAATTAATATTAAGGAAACATATCAAATTTAATTTTCACAAATTAAAAATCATAAAAATAAACCCACTAAAAATTCGACAATTTTAAAACAAGAGAATAAATTTTTTATTTAATAAAAATAATCATTCAATAAAAATACCCAAAAATATGGGGTGTTACAACCACGGAGTTGGCACGAGAACGTTGCCATCCTGTCGGATCCCGTTGTCGCCAAGGGGACGTCACTCAGTATATTGCACTCCCGAGTAACCAGAGGAGCTCCACCGAGATAATGCCCCATCTCGGCTTGGGGTCATGATACAGACGCACCCAAAAATCCTTTAACCTATGAAAATCCAGTTTTCAATAAACACATGAACATGAATGCAATTACACGAAAACCCAGTTTCATTTACAAACATGATTATGCGTGCAAATATGCTATGTATATGAACGACGCCTTAACCAAAAACCAACAACTCACAACACAAACCAAACACACAAACAACTTCGTCCTCTAATCCATCCGACCCCCGTACTCCTTGGACTCAGTCAGGCATAACCGACCATATCACAATAAAATGAGTTAGTACAAAAATATATTTAAATCACGATAGTTCTTTGGAAAAATACTTACAGCGCTATAATATAATTTCTGAAAGATCACAGAGGTGCATGAAATGGCAACATAGTTACAGAATAGTGCCAAATGCACTATGGCTGTGGGTCTCAAAAACCCACTTTTGAACAGGGACAAGCCAAGATCCGAAATTGATAGGGTAGGACTTAAGGATGTCAGTGAAGCTAATAGTAGTAGTCGTTAGCCGTGGGTGGCGGCATAGAGGGCGGGTTAAGGCCAAAATGCTCAAAAGGAAAATGTAGAATAATGTGCTTCACTGGTGGCAGATCGGGGCTGAGGATGGGTGCATTAGATTGTTATGAGGTCGAGGATGAAGTGATGAAGAAATGGTGGCCAAAGGTGGCGCGATGGCGGCGCTGGAGCAAGTAGAGGCTACGGCTTGGCGTTGAGAGTGGTGACAAATGGCGGAGCGAGAGGAGCTGAGATCAGAGGGGGGTGGTCGCTGGAGGGTGAGGAAGGTCATGGGCTGGACGGTGAGGTACACGGTGGCGCACGGCAGTGGCTGGGTGGAGGAGAAGCAACGCATGGGGAGAGAGAGGGGAGAGGTGCAGCGCGCATTGGAGAGAGGCAAGGGAGAAAAAGAAAAAGAAGAAAAAGAGGAAAGCAAAAAAGAAAAGAGGAAAAAGAAAAATGGAGGGAAAGAAATGAGGTCCAATCCTCACATCTTGGGTCACAAAAATGATCCAACGAAAAAGATTTTAAAACAGCAAGTCAATTAAATAATTTAAACGTAATGATAAAATGTAAATAAAATAAGTAAATCTAACAATAAATTAATTTAAAAAGAAGAACAATTTAAATGCATAACAATAATTAATTTTAAGGAAACATATCAAATTTAATTTTCACAATTTAAAGATCATAAAAATAAACCATTTAAAAATCTGACAATTTTAAAACAAGAGAATAAATTTTTAAATTAATAAAAATAATCATTCAATAAAAATACGTTAAAATACGAGATGTTACATCCTCCCCCCTTAAATAAAATTTCGTCCTCGAAATTAGTAAGGTCAAACATTAAAGCTAAGACAGGAATAAGATTCAACTAAGAGCAGGCTTAAGATACATACCGCCAGGATCAATCAAACAAATACGGATATTGCTCCCTCATGTCGGCTTCTCTTTTCCAAGAGAAATCTTGAGTCAACGGATCGCCCCATGACACTTTCACCAAAGGTATTGTCTTGGACCTTAACCTTTGCTCTTTCCAATCCACGATTTGCATCGGGGCAACTTCATAAGTAAAGTTAGGATGAAGTTGAATGCATTCAGGGTCAACAAAGCTTGGCTCTTGTTGTCCAAAAGTATTCTTCAATGACGACACATGGAACACATCATAAACTTCCCCAAAATAGTCCGGCACTGCAACTCTATATGCAACAAGCCAACCTTCTTTACAATCTGAAATTGACCAACATACCTCAAATTAAGCTTTCCCTTCTTACCAAAGCGCTTAACGCCTTTCATAGGAGACACTCTGAGATAAACCCAATCACCTACCTCAAAGGATAAGTCTTTTCTCCTTGTATCTGCATAACTCTTCTGGCGACTTTGAGCTTCCTCCATTTTAGTCCTTATAAACCGAACTTAATCTTTCATTTCATGAATTATCTCAGGCCCAATCAATCTACTCTGGCCAACTTCATCCTAACACAAAGGTGATCTACACTTCCTTCTATACAAAACTTCATACGAGGCCATCTGAATGGAGGAATGAAAACTGTTATTGTAAGCAAACTCAATTAGCGGCAGATGATTCTCCCAACTCCCCTGAAATTCCATGACACAAGCTGCAACATATCCTCAAGAGTCTGGATAGTACGCTCTGATTGACTGTCTGTCTGAGGGTGATATGCAGTACTAAACTTCAACTTAGTGCCTAAAGCTGCCTGCAAACTCTTCCAAAAATGGGACTTGAACCGCGGGTCCCGATCTGACACGATACTCTTGGGTACTCCATGCAAACGCACTATCTCCTTGACATACAACTGAGTCAACTTACCCAAAGAGTCAGTATTATTAATAGGCAAGAAATGGGCACTCTTGGTCAACCGATCAACAATCACCCAGACTGAGTTCTTTCCACTAGGAGTCCTTGGCAAACCCATAATAAAATCCATAGAAATATCATCCCATTTCCACTCAGGAATGGGAGAGGTTGAAGTCTACCAGCAGGTCTTTGATGCTCAATCTTAACTTGACGGCATGTGACACATTTCTCAATAAACATGGCGATATCCATCATACTCGCATTAGTCCCCCAGTGACGCATCACGTCTAGTATTCCTAGGGTGGCTAAGTTATCCAAAATCTCCATTTTTCACAAGAACCTTAATACAAATCCAGTAAATTCCAATGATTAATAGCTCCATACAATAAGTTGTGCTAACCTCAATCGATTCCTATGCTATAATTTCTAAACCTTCATTGTATTCTACTTTTGGTAACCTAATGAACACTTCCAAAGTTAACCATCAAAAACATAATTGGTCCAATTTGAGTAATTAATCTCCAACTACGAGTATCATCTCAAAAATTCAAATCACCATTAATTCCTCAAAATCAGCACAAAATCCGATCTCCTAACTACAACCAAAATATCGCGCTTCTACTGCATACTCTGATAATTGGCCACATGTATAAAATTTATATCCCCATTAAATTAAAAAAGATACCATCGAGTACAAGGTGGCTCCATACCTACTAACCAGAAAACTCTCACCACCCTTTGGTAGAAAATACTCTCTTTCCCAAAACCATGAGATTTTTTTTTTTAAAAAAAAAAAGAGTTAGGGCCACATGTCCAAGAGTGACCCCTTCCCAAATTTATTAAGAACAAACCCTCACTTGTGGCGGAGGAATACCTTGGTTATGAATCGAGCATATAAAAAATACACAACAAGCAATATGCCACAAAAGACCAAAACTCCCCAAGAAAATTCTAAAAACAAGAAAGATAAAATAAGACCAACAACTCAAAGACCTCTCAGATAAGGCAATGACAATTTATTTGTGCGAAACAATCCTTTAAGATGTTTTGGAACTCTCAATAAAGAGCGCCAAACATAGGTCAAACCTTGAGCTCGCATTTTAGCTAAATAATCAGCCGGCGCATTTCCTTCTCGATAAATATGATTTATACCATAATCTCCACCTTCAAACAAACCCATTGCCTCCTCTCAGAAATCTTCTAAATACCACACTCCACAAAACTTCTTTTGCACCCAGGATACACAAACCAAAGAGTCAGATTCAATGTCCACATGAAGCATGCCCAAAGAACGGCAATATTTTAACCCAATTAATAATGCCTTCAACTCAGCAAGATTATTGGATCCCACCCCAAGATAACAAGAAAAAGAAAGCACCATATCACCATTAAAATCCCGAATTACCCCTCCTGCACCTAAGCTCTCTGGATTGCCAAGGTTGCATCCATCAATATTTAATTTGAATCTATCATATCTAGGCTTCACCCAATAAACCAATTTAACTAGCGTCGATTTGATCAGCATAACTGGAATGTTCAATTCTCTCAACCTCTCCTCATCGGCAAAAGCAAGCTTTGTAAAACTAAACATGTTACTTTGCATTTTCCTTATCCACTCACATATAGACCTCCAAAGCACTTCCATCGAAATGCATTTATCTTCCATCCTTGCCTTACACCTATGTTGCCACAACTTCCAAATAATAATAGAAGGTAGCAAGCCCAAAATACAACCCACCTGGGACTTGGTAGACGCACGTCGAAACCAAAGTAACACCAACTCAAACCAACGTTTATTTGGGTCATAAGGCACACCCAAAATATTCGAAAACCTCTTCCAAATCCCAGTAGCAATGTCACCTACAGCAAGAACATGATTCAAATCCTCATATCGTCCCTGCACACAACAATTACATTTAGAAGTAATAGGAATACCAACTCTCCTCAATCTATCATCCACACTTAAACCATTATGAAAAGCCTTCCACATAAGTATGGAAATTTTTTTTGGTATAGCTTCATGCCACACCCATTTAGCCCAAGGAACTGCTGGTGCCGTGACCCTAATACATTGCCAAGCACTTTTGGTGGAAAAGCAACCATCTCTATTATGAAGCCAAACCAGTATATCTTGACTAGATTTATATGCACCCAAGTAACTACAAATCTCCTCCACTATTTGTACTCCCACTAGCCGCTCTAAAATTTCAACATCCCAACCATTAGAAATTTTTAAATCAGTCAACCTCAACTTTGGCACATCAACCACAAGATAGGAATTAGCAAGAGGACCTTCATTCAACCAGTGATCCCACCAAAAAGAAATATTACCATCCCGTACCCTCCATTTCGAATTTTCCAAAACTTCCGGAATGCACTTTACCACCATCTTCCAAAACCTTGAGCCTTTTTTAGGATCTAATGAAGAAACATGTTTATCCCCAATATATTTAGCCCGAAAAAATTTTGACCAGAGATCCTCCCCAGTCAAAACCTTCCATGCAAATTTCATATGAAGAGAAGTTTGTACCTCATCAAAGTCTCGAATGCCAATTCCCCCCTCATCAGTTGGCTTGCACATCGACTTCCAAGCAACCCATTTCGTTTTTTCCTTTCCATCTTCCCCCCCCAAAAAAAAAAATGAACTAAGAAGCTTGTTCAGATTCTTCAAGATCCCTTTTGGCAAATGAAGGATAGACATAATATGTATCGGCATACTAGCTAACACATGCTTCAACAAAATCAACTTACCCCCAGCCGAAAGACATTTTAATTTCCATCCCCCAAGTTTCTTCCTCACCCGATTAAAGATAGGCTCTAAATGTAAATTCATAAGCCTCCTATTAACTATAGGCGCACCAAGGTAAGTGAAAGGAAAATTACCTTCACTAAAACCAATGATAGTGAGCAACTCCATCTTCCGCCCTGCAGTAGCATTTTTGGTAAAATACATTGGCTGGTTTTTCTTTAATCACCCGCTGCCCAGACCAAGACTCATAAGTCTCAATAACCTTCATCAATTCTATCAAAAATCACTACATCATCAGCATAAAGAAGGTGAGAAACAAGAGGCGCACCTCTTGGGTGAGAAAAATTTTTAATATTACCACACAAAAAATTTTTCTTAAGTAAGCGAGAAAACACTTCTTCCATAATGATAAAAAGATATGGTGACAACGGATCATCCTGTCGCAAACCTCGACCTCCTTGCAAAAAACCCCGAGCCGTACCATTCATCATAATCAAATACCAAGGCGAAACAATACAATTCCTGATCAAATGACTAACACATGAAGAGAATCCAAAGGCTGCCAAGACATGCAACAGAAAATCCCATTTCACCCTATCATAAGCCTTAGCCATATCCAGTTTCAAAATAACATTACCACCCATCGCCTTCTTATTGAGCGATTGCACCATCTCCTGCGTAAGACTGATATTATCATAGATACTCCTACCTGGAATAAACGCACATTGCTCATAAGAGATCAAAGAGGACAATAAAGGAGCAATCCTTGCCACCAAGACCTTAGTGCAGATTTTGTAAAAACCGGAACATAAGCTGATAGGCCGAAACTTGTCAAATCCCGTCGGCTGAGCCATTTTAGGAATAAGTACTACATAAGAAGCAGTATAGAATCTGGAAAGAGGAACCCCACGAAAAAATTCCGTTACCGCCTCCACCACCTCCAAACTAGCAATATCCCAACATGCACGGTAAAAACCCGACCCAAAGCCATCAGGTCCCGGGCTACTCTCTATGGGTATACTGAATACTACGTGTTTCACCTTCTCTTCTGTGGGCACCGAACATAATCTCAAGTTATCATCATCCGAGATCACCTTAGACACATAATCACCCAGATCCGGAAGCACTACATGTGTAGACTGCCCCAAGAACTCCCGAAAATAATGCACAGCCCCATCATGAATTTCTTGAGGGGACTTTAACGTTAGGCCATTGGGAAGCCTCATCTCCATGACCTTTGATTGCATTCGTTTATTAAGAATAGCATGAAAATAACGGGAGTTTTGATCTCCATGTCGCCACCACCTGACTTTAGCACACTGCGCTAACCGCACTTCTTCACGATTATTCCAGGTATCTAGCTCCATTTTTTACGCCAACAGGTCAAGTTCCACCTCTTCATCATAGTTCAACTGCAAGTGACTCTCCAATTGCTCTATCCGATCCTCCAACTCCTTAATATGCCCACTCGTCCATCCAAAAACTGTTTTGTCATCCTTTCAGAGCTACTTTCAGTTTTTTTAGTTTTACCGCAAGTTTAAGTAGACCACTTCCATCCTCAGGTTGATCCCAAACCTCTCGGACGCATCTCGGAAAGTCCACTTGATCCACCCACATCTGTTGAAACCGGAAAGGAGATGGCCCATACTCTGCCACATTGTTCTCCAGGGAAATAACCATAGGTGCATGGTCTGACGAAGTACGAGGTAAATATCTCATGAAAGAATCTGGAAATGCTTGAACAAAATTCTGCGCAACCAACGAACGATCCAAACGAGCCCAACTATGATCTCGCCCAACATGCCCATTACACCAAGAGAACCTCTTCCCCAAGTATTTTAACTCCAGTAATCCGCAAGAGTGAATCCAAGAGTTGAACTCCTCTATCGCCACCAAAGGGGGTGGACGACCACCTCGTCGTTCCTCATCAGAAACAATAATGTTAAAATCCCATGTTAGTAACCATGGTTCAGTACCGTTACTCTCCTTTTCAAGATCAGCCCACAACTCCCTCTGTTGAACATTCGTACATTTAGCATAAACAAATGAAGCTTTACATTTCATCGAACCATTAGACACGAGAACTGTAATCTATTGAGTTCCGCAACTAACCATACTAACATCGACGTCATTCATCCAAAAAATCCACAATTTACCATCCCAAGCACCATTCGATAACCCATAATCAAAACCCAACACCCTTTTAACATCATCCAATAATTCATCCCGAAGGAATGGCTCTGCTAACACAACAACTTTCGGTTTATACATACTCAAAATCTTTTTCAGCCTGCTCTTAGAAGATCTCACCCCTCTAATGTTCCAATACAATATTGGACTTATCATAAATTTAATTTAGAGGAACGGGTAATCACCCGTTTACTGCTGCGAACTTTCATGCCAATCGTGTCACCCTTTTTCTTTCCATGATCCTGTGATTCAGAATCAGAACAAACATCTTTACTAGGCAAACCTTTATCAACCATTATTTCTGTATCAGAAAAACTGGCCAACGTAGCAACCATAGCACTGCCATCTTCAATCAACCCACTCTCTGTGCCCTGCCCAACTGATGTGCCCTTCCCTTCAGAATGATTCACCACAATAGATAATAAATCCTCCTGCGCCACTTCCACAAGACTCAATTGCATATTACTATCCAAGGCCTGTATATTCAACTCCTCAGGAACAGATTGCACCACTTCATTAACAGGCGACACCACCTCCGTAAGGACAGTTGGAGCCATCTTCAAATTATTCAGCACATTAACTTCCACTCCATTCTGAACCACTATCCCCTCGCCAGAGCTCTGCACTACCTCCATCTCAGAGACAAATGGAGCCATCTCCTCCAGAGCAGCGGACACCCCTTCCGTAGGTCGTTGTGGCTCCACCTCCTTTGCCTTCTCCCCAGAAACCATACCATGCGATTCCACGAACTGAAAAATAGCCACTTCCTCCTCTTCCCTCTCAACAGGTTGAACTTCATTAATCAGTACCAAATCATCTGATACCTTACTTTCCATGCCTAAATCCACCACTTCTTGCGACTCTGGGTTTGAACCCGATGGATCCGAAGCTTTCAACTGTTTCGACACTTCTCTATATTCCAGACGAACAAGTTTCTTTTCTTTCTCCTTCCCTATCTTCCCTTTTTTGCATGTCTTCAAGTTATGCCCCTGCAATTTACAATCAGTGCAGAATGCAGGTAAAGTTTCATAAACCACCTCCTATCTACGACTCGCAGGACAAGAAGGAGCCCCAATCCAGAATGATGAGAGCGGAGACTTCGCTGCATCTAGCTCTAAACACACCCTAGCCCCGTCAGTTCTAGTTGCACATCGCGTAGAATTATCACACCGAATAAACTTCCCAAATGGTGCCATGAGACATTTCAGGATCGATGGATGGTAAAAGTTTGGAGCCAGACCTGGAAGGAAAATCCAGACTGGAACAACTGAAGGCTCTTTTTCTTCAGAAAACTCCGGAGACCAGTGAAAGGGACGATACACCACTCCGTCGATGTCGCACACTTCCCTCGAAAAGGACCTATTAAAATCCTCCTCCGACGTCAATCGAACAAACACGTTATGCGACTTTCTCATAGACGAAACAACGACAACACCAGACAGACCCCATCTGTTTTCGATAAATAATCTGATCGCATCCAAGGATGGCCGCTGTCTAAGAAACTTTAGGACCAAAGAAAACCTAAAAGGTTCAGCAGACTTCAAGATTTCCTCCTTCGAAAACAAGAAATATATTTCTCCCTCCATTGTTTTTGGAGCCCTGGATGGCAAATGCACATCCGAAATCAGTTGAGGGGTTGCAGAGAGGAGCTTTGCGAAAGAACGAGGGGTGGCCACCGGCATAGAGCCACCAGTGCCCCCACGGCAGCCATGCAATTCACACGTAAAAACCCTAGCCCACTCATATTCCTCAAATAACTCTGCTGCCTTAATCAAAATCAATATTCCACAAAAATACATCCATTATCATAGACAAAATCCAATATCAATCAGCCTCAACATCCCAAATTGCAAACAAGTAATATCACCCCAAAATACGCCCATCTCATCTAAGATAAGGGTCATACCCTAAAAGGCTCGATTCCAACTCGGCCAACCAATAAGAGCGCCTATAAACTTCTACCTAACAACCTAAACCCAAAAGCTCATCACCTGCATTCTGAATAACATCTAATCTACTGGTAACTAAACTCACTACAAACCATCATTGACTTCACCAAAACATTATCAAAACCTTCTTGGTAACTTGCCCACCTACTTCTACTCCTATAAGCTAGTATTAGTACGACTAGTTCCTTCAATAGCACATCACTATTAAACCTCAAGGCAAGCCATACTGCTCAAATCATCAATCCACCAAACGCCAAAGCAAAGCACCCAAGGATCCTAATGCTATATTAGCTCACATACTTGATCATATTATCCACCGCTGATGCCTAAGCTTCAACTTCCAAGATCTTATCATACACCAAACATAACGACCCATCAATCTCTCTTCAAGTTAAATAACAATGTTCTTAACTCAACCAACTGGATGCTCAATCTCCAAAGAAAGTATAACCTCAAAATTCTTAAGTAACCTCACGTCACAATTAATTCCTGTAGATAATCACAACAAGTATTGCCAACCATCATTTTATTGAGTAACCCGCTTCAACTACACATTCTGATTAACTGACCAAAAAACTCCAAGCCAAAATCTCTTGAATTTAATACTATTGTATTTACTCCTCTTCAGCACCTACTCAAGCCACTTCTTCCAAGTAAAAAATGAGACTAGGACCTGTACTCTCCAAAATGCATACACACTCACCACTACTTCGCATCGTTCTCATGCACCCTTAGCCAAAACCAATAATCCTCCAAACGTGCAAGTGGTCCATCACTACCATTTCCATCAATTAGACCTATATCCTCAAAATCAACAAGAATCATTTCCTAAATCTGCACTATCTATTATCCTTAAAATTGATATGGATGAAATCCTTAGCCTGTCACTGTAACCCCGAGCTAAAAACAATCATTTTCGGAACAAGATCAACATCTTCAATCCTCAGAAAATACACAAACTGGATCATTACCTTCCATCTCCAAAGAAATTCTCGCCTGAAAGATTCTCATATCAGTAACTCAACTCTGATCAATCCTATTTTAATGGTTACCAACTAATCAATTGCTAGAATAGACCAAGCTAGCGTACCAAGTCTACAAAACTAAGAACTCAAATCCTATTATAATTCAGTCCTTCAACTTTCTAAAACCATAAACCACATAAAAATCATTTCCCGAGATCCTCAAGATCGATGACCTTAAATCTAAAACATTCACCTTATAAAGCTTGAAAATTCTAAAGTCCCAAATGTTATCAAACTGCTTATCAAAGTCGGTAAGATCGAAAACTTCTAATCTAAGTAATCCTTCAAATGCTTGTTGAACCTATCACCTTAAATCCAATAAACTTATTTCCTAAAAACTATAGGGCCTCAACCTTAGATGAACTTCTCATAAATCTAACCTTGAAGTTCATTGAACTTACAACCTCTTATTCTAAAGCCTCCTGTCATATCTCCACGAAATCTAAAACATCAATTATCCAATTCCCCAAAGAGATCACCCAGACCATGCCATTCCCTTTAAGCATTGATAATAAAAAAACAACCCAAGCCGATAAAAGTTCAAGCCGACTACACTAAATGTTCAAGCCGAAGAATGGCATTCACTGTCGTACCATCTTCCTGCTATAGCACAACCCTTAACCCACTTTTCAACTCCAAACAAAACAAGCAAAATAAAACAAAACAAAACAAAACAAAATAAAACAAAATAAAATAAAATTCCATAAATAAATAACATACAACAAAATAAATAAAACAATTGAAGTAGTTCCCAACAAAATAATTAAAACAAATAAAATAACTTACAATAAAATAAAATAACATACAATAAAATAATTCAATACAATAAAATAAAATAACATACAATAAAATAAATAAACAAAGTAGTATACAATAAAATAAATAAAACCAATAAAAGCAACATACTTTAAATTAAATAATTTCAATTTACACTTTTCAAATTTCTAGTACCTCACCTAAGGGACATATGGTTTTATCCAGAGCCGAACTGTTCTGATACCACCTATGGCGCCCCCGACCCCCATGGAAGGAAATACGGGAATCGAGACGCCGGGTTGATGACAACACGGTCATGCATCCCTACGATAAGTGATCAAGTGTGTGTAACATACAACAGTGTACAATAAACAACGCAGCGGATAAATATAATTAAGTCAACTAAGTACCAAAATTTTTTTAATCCAAACTAACATAAGTAAAATGATTAAAAGAGTTCTACAGTCATCCCAAATAAAATATAAACAAGTCCTAAAACAAATATGAGTGATCCCAATCACTCCTCGGGCGGAGCCGAATCCTCAGGCTCACCCTCATCTTCCTCTGCATCAAAATCTACACTACCATAAAACGGTACCGCAGGTAAGTATAAACCAAATAACCACAAGATAAAAACATATTAATGCAACCAACATGCATGCATATGAAGAAATATGCGACAGACCCAAAATATCATTTTCCCCAAAAATGAATATTTTCCAACGCACGCCAAAATCCCATTTTGGCCCAAAAATAATAATCCGTCATTTTTCTAAAAAATGACCCAAATCAATAAAACATTATTTTCTTAGAAAATGAATCACATAAAAATCTTTTTATTCAACACACTATATTCCCAGAAAATAGCTCATTAATCCATTTTACCGTATGCACCATGATCTCCCCTAGAGACTATCCGCACACCCTGGCTTCCTTTGCCACACCTCGGGTAACGACCGTGCGTGTGACTTCATAACAAGCGATGCCCAGTTCTGCTCCCAGCGTGTTCATGGCCAAGCATCCTCTAGCCCCCGCCAGCAAAGGGGCCACGGAGTTGGCACGAGAGCATTACCATCCCGTCCGGTCTCGTTGTCGCCCAGCAACAACCTAGGGGACGTCACTCAGTATATTCTGCTCTCGAGTGACCAGAGGAGCTCCACCGAGATAATGCCCCATCTCGGCTTGGGGTCGTGATACACACGCACCCAAAAATCTTTTAACACATGAAAACCCAGTTTTCAATAAACACATGAGCATGAAGGCAATTACACGAAAACTCAGTTTCATTTACAAACATGATTATGCGTACAAATATGCCATGTACATGAACGACGCCTTAACCAAAAACCAACAACTCACAACACAAACCAAATATACAAACAACTCCGTCCTCCAATCCATTCGACCCCCGTACTCCTCGGACTCAGTCCGACATAACCAACCATATCACAATAAAATGAGTTAGTGTAAAAATATATTTAAATCACGATAGTTCTTTGGAAAAATACTTACAGCGCTATAATATAATTTCTGAAGGATCACAGAGGTGCAAGAAATGGCAACACAGCTACAGAACAGTGCCAAATGCACTGTGGCCGTGGGTCTCAAAAACCCACTTTTGAACGGGGACAAACCAAGATCCGTAATTGATAGGGTATGGCTTAGGAATGTTGATGAAGCTAATGGTGGTGGTGGTTGGCCGTGGGTGGCGGCGTAGAGGGTGGGTTAAGACCAAAATGCTCAAAACAAAAATGTAGAAGAATGTGCTTCACCGGTGGCAGATCGGGGCTGAGGATGGGTGCATTAGGTTGCTATGAGGTCGTGAATGAAGTGGTGAAGAAATGGTGGCCAGAGGTGGCGCGACGACAGAGCTGGAGCAAATAGAGGCCGCAGCTTGGCGTTGAGAGTGGGGGACAAATGGCAGCTCGAGAGGAGCTAGATCGGAGGGGGGTGGTTGCCGGAGGGTGAGGAAGGTCGTGGGCTGGGCGATGAGGTACACGGCTGCGCGCGGCGGTGGCTGGGTGGAGGAGAAGCAACGCACAGGGAGAGAGAGGGGAGAGGAGCAGCGTGTGCGGGAGAGAGGAAGGGGAGAAAAAGAAAAGGAAGAAAAAGAAATAAGAAATAGAGGAAATAGTAAAAGAAAAGAGGAAAAAGAAAAATAGAGGGAAAGAAATGAGGTCCAAATCTCACATCTTGGGTCACAAAAATGATCTAACGAAAAAGGCTTTAAAACAGCAAGTTAATTAAAATAATTTAAACGTAATGATAAAATGTAAATAAAATAATTAAATCCAACAATAAATTAATTTAAAAAGAAGAACAATTTAAATGCATAACAATAATTAATATTAAGGAAACATATCAAATTTAATTTTCACAATTTAAAGATCATAAAAATAAATCATTTAAAAATCTGACAATTTTAAAAGAAGGGAATAAATTTTTGAATTAATAAAAATAATTCTTCAATAAAAATACACTAAAATACAGGATGTTACATTCGGCTTAAATAATTTGCAATTTTTTCGTAAAAAATCTATTTAAAAAAAACTGTTTTAAAAAAATTTGTTTTATTAAAAATTTGTTTTTATTTACAAAAATCTGCATTATAAAAAAAAAATTATATACAATGGATATAGGCCTCGGATGGTCATTATAAACAAAGCAGATAATTTTATTAATATCTTTGATAGGATAAATTTTAGGAAACGGTATACTGAAGTAACAATTTCTATTAACAAAGAATAGAGATTGTTACTTCATGATATTGTCTATCATGAATTTTCAGACGAAACGGATAACCATTAGAATTTTCTTAACAGTGTATACAAACAAATATATATATATATATATATTATAATGATATAGTGATACTAATACTATATGTTATACATTATGGAATATAAATTATATATTATATAACAATACATTGATACTAAATTTTTACTAATACTATATACTATACTAATAGTGATATTAATACTATATAATAGTATATGGTCATAGTGATAATTATATAATATCTTATATATAATTATAATATATATTATTATATATAATTATAATTTACATTATTATATAATATTATATAATATTAAAAATATTATATATAATATTAAAAAAATTAATTTAAATATATAATATAGTAGACCGGTCTAGTCCTAAAAAATCATAGAACCAAAACTGGACCAATTTTGGCCAGTTTTTACATTTTAGAAACCGGTTCCTCTGGTTCGGGCTGGTCCGGTCTGGTTTTTCGGTTAAAATTTACACCCCTAATTGTTGTCCATATTGCTAGATCACTTGGTGTGTCTTTCTTAATTAGCTTCCAGTTAGATCTAAATGTTGTGTGAGCCATGATCCCAATATTATTTTTGCTTATATATATAAAATATATATATGACTTTAGCCTATCTAGGAGCAGCAATGTCGCAAGGTTGGCCGCAAAAGGCTAATCTTGATTATTTTCATCATTTCATTTCTAGCGAACAAGATTTCACCGCTAAAAAGGTGATAAAATCATGTCATCCCAAAAACTTTTAGTCGCAAAAAATTTATTCCGATCTGATGCGTGTTTTAGTCTGTTTTAGTGATATTATGTCGCCACTAAATACATTACCAAATATGTAACTACTTGCAGAGACATTATATCGTCGCAAACTGATATTATTTAAAAACAAAAAAACAAAAAAACAAAATGATGCATTTTGCAGCCTAAATCCTTCCCCTTTCATTCTTTTTCCTCTTATTTGTTCTCCCCCCACAACTTACAGCCTCTTCATGTGTGAGAAGATCACACACTTAAATCCTCTTGTGCAATCTTTCCAAAGACACTGCCAGAGTTGGTCTTTTAAATTATCTAAAAAATGGAAGTGCAAAACTCTCCAATTACGTCTAGAAGTCAAAGGACCACTGTAATAGCCCGCTAAAATGTAATGGTAGAATTTTTATTGGCTTTAGGAACCTAGTAAAAACTCCCTAAGTTTTCACGAATTGACCAATCGCATAAGTTTTAGTCTGTTAACATAATCAGTGTTGTCACTCACTGTGGTGCCAAAAATGAGATTTTAATTATTTGAGATAGTTAGAAGTGTCAGAATGAGTTATGGTTTGCGCCATTAGACTCAATTGATTATTTAGGATTTTGACACGATAGTCAATTTCATATTTTTAGACAAAATGCATGTTCAAAACTGTGAAATTATTTTCTAGGGGCACTTCAGGGTTGAATTTTGGTAAACGATTTTCACCGAGGTTAATATGAATATTTAGGAATTTTCAGTGCTAAGTTTATTATTCACTTTTTCGGAGTGAATAGTAGCCTCGATAAGCGCACCTAATGCAGTGTTTTCAAAACTCCTCGATAGAGGTGCTGTCCTCATGGAGAGCAGCACGCCCTAATGCAAGCAGAGTAGCATGCACCATGGTGGTGCTGCAAGCTCTGCTGCGAGCAGCGGAGCACGACGGGCTCCTCTGCTCGCACTGTGCCTTGTGGGGCAACACTACCATGGCTTGAATCATGGAGAGCAGCACACCCTGCTATAAGCAGAGTGGCACACTCCTCGATAGAGGTGCTGTCCTCATGGAGAGCAGCACGCCCTAATGCAAGCAGAGTAGCATGCACCATGGTGGTGCTGCAAGCTCTGCTACGAGCAGAGGAGCACGACGGGCTCCATGGCTGTGCCTTGAGGCTTGAAGGGTGGTGCAGAACTCTTGGGTGGTGTCGGTTAAAAATTTTCTTTCTTTTTTTCTTCTCTCTTCCATTACATATTATATGCACTGTAGGCTGTAACCGTTGGGGAAGGAATGAGAAGAACAATTTTTCCTTTTTTAGTAAATGTGCTTGGGCTGGAAAATTGACTTGGACTCAAATAGTGTGGGGTTTGTATGGTTTGAAGTGTTTTAAGCCTAGCCTATCTTTTTTTCTAAACCTAACTGTTAAAAAAAGAGAGCCTCCAAATGAATTGGGCTTTGAGCCAAGTAGGAAAAGGCCCACGTAGCAACTGCGCACCCATAAGGGCGCGACCCACTGACTGTGGCCGGGCCTAATGGCGCTAAAGGAAGTTCAAAAACATTTATTTTGAGACTAAATGTGTTTGTAGTGTTTTGAATCTAGGACCTCATACATAAAGATAATCAGCACAACCTTTGGTCTGGAGTTTATTGTTAATGTGTATGCTAATTTTATTAGCATATAATTATGGCACAAAAAATATTTATTTGATTTTTTTTTTTTTGCATGTAAATGTCATTATCGAACACATGTTTTGCCATGACATTATGAGATATTTTATCACATTTGTTGGCATTTTATTTTATATTATAAATTGCCTAGAATATTATCTTTTGTGAATAATAATTATTTGGATGAAATGTGATATTTTTTGAACATGTACTTTGATTACATGTAATTTGTGCTTATTTTATCACTTTTATTGTTAGGCTAATTTTAGGAATTAGTCTTCAGATTGTTAAAATGTGATAAAATAGATGATTAATTAGCTTGAGAATGAATAGTTCATTCTTACGATTAATCCAAATGAATTTCTTCAATCTGAGAATAAATTGTTTTTTGCATGTGACTAACTTTGCAGATTGTTTATCCTAGTGGGAGTATGACTGAGGTTGATTAAATCAATCTCCTATACGATATGAATTTGCATAAAATTTAAGTTAGAAATTAATGATTGGGCATTGTGGCACAAGAGATGAATAGGAAGCATAGCAAATTTTTGATTTTGTGGCATGTATTATTTATTTTTCTTCTGACTTAGATTAATGCGGCAAGTTTCTTAGATGTGTGTGCAGATGCACATAGGTTAGTAACTTTGCGATAACCAAGAAGAAAGCCTAGAGATTGTGTATGCGACTTAATTGTCTCATTAATCTCCTCCATGAGCAATAGTTCGAAATAAATGAAGATTATTATAAGTGTCAAATAGTCTTAGACTATCATTATTGTAAAAACCTCTTAAAGGTCTAGAGTAAAATTGGGAAGTGCGCGTGGGACGCATGCACTACAATTTTTATAGAAGTTGAAGAGATCAACTATCAGATAGAGCTAAACCACTATTTTGCATTTGGGAGCACCTATTAAAAGTAATACCAAGCACCTTGGAGGTTAACATGGTAACTGTAACAAAAGTTTGAAAATTTAAGTACGACTTAATTAAAAACTGTTGATTTTCCCTCATTTTCATAGACATCACAACAATACCATGTCTGCCACTTCAGAACTTCCTTTCAAAGATAGTCTTTTACCTTTATCAGAGGTAGAAACAAGTTATAACTTTACAACCACCTGTTCAAGCAAAATAACATGTAATTGGAATAGAACCAATTCCAATTATTCTCATTTGGGGAGAAGAAAAAAGAAAAGATAAGAAAACCACTAGTTCTGAAAATTAAATACAAATTATATGGTAAGCAAAATAAATGTTTTGCTTCCATAAGAATTTCAGGGTATCTTGATCTTCACATAGCACTTTCCAATCCTCTTCAAGAGAACACTTAAGACCGCAAAGCTAAATCCTAATAGTAGAAGTATTTTGCAAATTAAGAAACTATAGAACATGGAAATTCTAATTCACAATAAACTAAACACTAGCAGAAAGAAGAAGAATAAAAGAATAGCTATTGTTTTCCACCTTATGAATTTCATGAACAATTGTTTCAGAATAAAAAGCTATCCAAATCCAGATGTTGGTCCACACAAGTTGGAGCACAAAGAGAACAAACAAAAAGCCTTTTTGGTAATTGGTAAGGAGGTACCTGATTATTTAAATCCACTGCAAATTAATAGCAGAGAATATTATTTGAGGATTTAAGTGTTTTATCTTATCAAAATGCAGATATATTAAGATATGAGAGCATTGACATTGTCAAATCCAAGTCTAAATTTTTGCTTTCTTTGAGTTAAAATCCACCAGTTAAAGGCATATTTTTCTAACTTTTGAGTTACAGTAAATTCTTCTCCCTCTTCATAGTTGGCGAGTTATTGCAGAAGGAACACATTTTTATTTTATTGCTTGGAAAATTCTATTCATAGTCCGATCTACCTTTCTACACTCCACACGAAAATCCACCTGGCAAACCGGTTCGTGTTCAGCCTCCGGTCCAATTCCAAATTCATCTATGCTCCTCGAAACTCATTTCCCTCTCTCGCAAATCTTGAATCAACTCCATCTCTCCCCTCACCCTCCTCGAATCAACTCACCGTCTCTCACCTCTCCCTCCCTAATCAACTCCCTCCTCGATACTCCCTCTCTCGCCTCTCTCGCCTATCCCTCCCCGACACTACCAATCTCGCCTCTCCCTTCCTAGATTAACTTCTTCCTCTCTCAAGACCTTGACTATCACTACCATGAAGGCAACTTGATGGAGCTCGACTCCAAAAGCTGCGACAACGGACTGAGCTTGACCCCTAGAAAAATCACATATCTCGACCCCGAGAGAAGCTTCCTGCCGTTGTTGGGTAATTTTTTCAAATGCCATGTAATTTTTTAAGTGATTGTATCTCTTTGTTATGGTGATTGTAATCTGGGTTATGGAAATATGTAGGGATATGGATTGATAATGCCACTTTGAGAAATGAATAGCAAGTGTTTGTAAAAAATACTTAAAGAAAATATTTTGCCCCAATACTTACGATGCCCCTCAATTTAGTACCCTTGATATATCTTATGTAGAAGGTATTTTTTCCAATCTTGTTTGCCTAATGAATTTTGCACGTGGTCTACTTTCTAGAGCTACTTCCGTGTGTATGGACCACTTTATTTTGACAAAAGGATGCTTATGTGATGGATCATTGTCAGCCTTTGAATCACTCTCTTCAACAATGTGTTTATTTTGTTAGAGTCTGATGATTGGAGATGCAATACATTCTTCTACTTTTTTATGTTTAAAGGTTTAGTTAGATATTATTCTGTACATTATTACACTGATTTCTCTTTTGTAATTCGATACTATACTTTTTACTTTTGTGAATGGTAAGGACTAAACATATGCTAACATGTCTTTGATGATATCTTCTACTATGAATGAACTCATCTGGGGTACTCTAGAGAGAGAGAGAGATGTCTCAGCCAGAGCTAGAGCATTTAGTACGGGACAAAGTAATGGTCATTTCATTGTATATTAAAGTGTGTCAATTTGATTGAAGAAAAAGGTTATATCGATGCATGAGTGAGGAGAGGACATTACTGTTCATGGGTGCCAAAACAAAATTAAATTAAATGTTGCAGATCCTAATCGATGTGTTTTGGTACATATTTTATTACTACTTTTAGGCTGTGATTATTGTGTTTGCCTTCAGTACTACAAAATCCAATAATGGCAGACCCATAAATATGAAATACTCAGGATACCTATTGCTTCTTTAGACTCATAAATCAAGGGAAATAATAGCAAGATGCATGTGAGCTGCAGTTGGGCGAGCTTGTCTCCATGAATCTCATGTAACTGACCTTCATCCTTTGGTTCGAGTTGGTCTAAATGTAGGAAGAGAATGAGATACCTGCGTTTATAATTTTCAATTGTAGAGTCAACTGGGGTACTCTATTAATAGGGCTTGGATGAACTCATTTGGGGTACTCTATTAATTGGTTCAAATCTGGGTTCACCAGATTAAACATTTTATGGGATTTTTAGGGCTTGGATGAACTCATCTGGGGTACTCTATTAATTGGTTCAAATCTGGGTTCACCAGACTAAACATTTTGTGGGATTTCTGGGATGCTTTTGTTGGATTTGTGCTTGTAGTGAAAATATAATCAGCACTCCTTCCACATTTCGTAGTAGTTTCCCTGTGCTGGAGGTAAAGCTATCTTATAAGGTTGAATGCAAGAATATCTATCCATTTATCAGTGAAATATGAGGTTTCCCTTTTCTTTATTCTTCTGTTAAATATGTATATATATGACTTTGTATCCTATAAAAATTGAAATCTGCAACTATCAATCTTTCTAGCTATGCTTAAACTACGTGGTAAATAGACTTTGCATTCTTGAATTCCCATCTATTTACCAATAACAATGTTTATCTATTTTCCAGCAAATGACAATTTCAAGTACTAATACTGGTTCAAGTACATGGACTTCAAGAGAGAAAGACAAAGCAAGTTTGGATAGGCCACTTTGCTACTGTGACAATCCATCGAAACTCCAAATCTCTGGGAAAGGTAATAGTTTTGACAAAAGATTTTACAACTGCCCAAACTATAAGATCAATAAAGAATATGAATTTTTTGAATGGATTGATCTTGAAAGTCAACAAAATTCATGCTGCAAGATGACGTTGGAGTTAGCTCAACGAAGGAATGAGGGGTTATTTTATGAACATGTAATGATTGAAGAAGCCAAATATAAAGTAATGGAGAAGAAGTATAAGGGAACCTTAAAAGCGTTGTTGGCATCGTGGTTGTTGTTTATTGCGATTTTTGCTATAATTTTTATGTATCCCAAAAACATTTCTATATGTCGGGCAGTGCTTCGACTCATGTAAGTTGTCTTAGTTTTAGACAACTGATTATAATGAACATGTGATGTAATTATTCGTGTTTAGTAAATTTAATGAACATGTGATATAATGAGTTGACTTTTGTCAATGTTTTAGAATGTTATGGATAGGTTTTGACATAGGGGTCTTTTCACTCTCTCTCTCTCTCTCTCTCTCTCTCGTTAGTGCAAAATGCTCAAGATGTAATGCATGCAGATAAGCGCACTTAAGCATGTTGAGTTCCTTGGTTAATGTTTTACTTTGCATGCTTTTTGGCGCCAACAAATTAATTAAGATTGTAGCCAAGAATATATACATGCTGGCAAGAATATACATCAAATTAATTAAGAGGAATCCTACAAATGCTGCAAGGAGAGACTGTATATACATGCAGCAACTTGTACATCCAGCAACCTTTTCTTATTTTTTTAAACAAAATAACTAGTTATGTTATATACCAAAAGGTGGCATATCGAAATTGAAAATTATTAGATCAAGCATGATACGAGAAAGTCACAAAGTAAGACAAAAGTCCTAGGAAAAATTGTGGTAGCTCTTTTTTTTCCATTGATAATAATGAAATGCAGCAAAATATAGCAAAACTCAACTATAAAAGGCAAAACTCACATACCGTCAACTTGGTGCATTTATAATAAATGAAATGTAGCAAAACAAAACATAACTCAACCTAGTGCAACAAAACTCAATGCTAGTACAACCTCTAATAATCCCAAAAACATTTCACCAACAATTGTCACATATAACCACAACCTCGAAATAAACGTGCACAAAATACCATGATTTCTATGATTAATATAATAATGATTTTTATAGAAGTACTGCATTTGACTATCTATACTTTCTTTACAACCACAATCGCTAACAAACAGGCTCTAGATTTTCACAAAATACTTTAAACAACCCATAAAAAATATAATAATGATTGTCATACATGTTGAACACCCACAAATCTATACATTCTTTACAACTACAACTTCCAATAGAAAACCTCCAGATTTTCACAAAATACTTCAAGAAACCCATAAACAATGCTTCACAAATTCTCATCATTGCCTGATGGTGTTTGTTGTGTGACAGTACCATATTGGGTTCCAACAAAAACATCTTCAACGTTAGCACCAACTTGGAGGGCCAAGACCTCACCAACTCCAACTTGTTCGCCATCAAATATTTTCCTGCAAGTCTAATTTCCAAATGCTAGAAAATACACATATATTAGAAATGAAACAAACACCTATCAAACATATAGACAATTAATAATAATAAAAACAACCAAGTACCTGTTTCTTCTTTCTCTTGGTTGCGGCCTTCTCCACAAGTGGAACCTTTCTCTTCATTGTGGGTCTCCTTTTCCCTCGAACAACGTTAGGGATTAATATTTTCTTACCCTTATCCACGTCTTCACTCTCATTGACTTTGGTTGAACCAGACTCAAGTGGTAATCTTTTAAAATTACGTTCAAACTCATCTAAAACCTGCATGAATGCATTGACATGGTCATCACTTAGGGATACACGCATCGCTAATTTCAGATATCTTTTTACTACAAGCTCATACCTTCGTGCGTCCGCTTTATCCTGCAAGTCATCATAGCTACTTTTGACAAGTGTGTATCTCCTCTTTAAGTCTTTCATCCACCGATCCAAGACGTACCTCTCTAGCAACACATGAATCTTCTTCATTTGACAAATTTTAAATACATGTCTACAAATAATGCCCCTCATCTCAAACAGTGCACATGTGTATTTGATATCACATTCCTCCTTGTTATAGTAAACTACGTAATGGACAGTTTTGACATGGTCATTCGTGGAAATTTCATCCAAGACATCGAAGGTAGAAATACAACCTTATTTGCTTACAGGTATGTAATTACAACAAATCATCTCCCACACCTCCCTTTGGATTTCTTTAAACTTGGCATTTGTGTACACCGCTTGAAACTGCTTCTCAATGTGGAATTGACTCACACATGGGATGGTTTGGTTGCATGAATTGAAATCAGCTGTCGTCTCTACTTCCACTTTCTTCCTCAGAGCATTGTCAAATTGATCGACAAATTCCTTCAATGTTGTACCAGAATGCACATATCCGTCAAAAAAGACATTTATGCTTTCAACCCGCTGTGTAGTGCTCATACCAGCCCAAAATACACCCTTCAAGTTAGCTGGTACCTAAAATGATCTCTCGGTATACAACCCTTGCAGCCACACATTATCACCAAAGTCATATTTTTGATTTAGTTCCCCCCATTTGGCATCAAATTCTTCCCAGGTATGCGAATCATATAGGGTACTATGAATAACAGTATTCAATCCAGTGTTGAATTGGGAGTGAGATCCCAATTTCTCAGGCAGTTTCTGCATGATATGCCATAGACAATATCTATGGCGAGTTTCTGGGAATACCATCGCAATGACACTCTTCATTGCCC
This sequence comes from Juglans nigra, assembly GCA_002916485.2. Classification (NCBI taxonomy): domain Eukaryota; kingdom Viridiplantae; phylum Streptophyta; class Magnoliopsida; order Fagales; family Juglandaceae; genus Juglans; species Juglans nigra. Next base: position 26,360,675 of record CM036140.1, read on the forward strand.
GATCTTGGTCTGTTATGATTGCTTTTGGAGCTTGACCATTCATGCAGTCCAACCATGCTTGAAACAACCACACAAAAGTACTTGTATCCTCGCTTGAAATCAAGCCAGCCCCTAACAGTATGGACTGTCCATGATGGTTTACCCCAACAAAGGGAGCAAAAGGCATATCGTATCTATTTGTTAGATATGTCATATAGAAGGTGATCACATCTCCGAAATGCTCATATGCGACTTGACTACGTGCATCAGCCCAGAACACATTTCTGAGTCGTAACTCATCATCCACATCCATCACAGAAATAAATCCATCATTCATCTTCTTCATCCTTTTAAAGTAATCACTAAGTACTTCATTACCTCATTTACCCAGCCTCAAGCATCTGGCTTTGTTAATATAATTTCGATAATATTTCTCTTGAAATTCAAGATTCTTGAACCCCTTGCATCAACCACAAGTGCTCCAAAATTTCTGTTCATTCAAATACCTGCCCTGTCATTAAGATCAAGCATTATTTGACTGTATTCATTTAAACACTTGTGACTTCTAAAAAATCTAGACTTCTGTGGGCTGACAACACCATGATTGTGAGTATTCTCAACAATGGTCAAATTCCATACACCCTTTTTGTCCAAGTGAGCGTTTACCTTCGTCTTACAGTCCGTATTAATATGTTTCATACCTGAGTCGGTGAAATTGATGTAGAAGGCGTAGGTGTCGTTTCATCTTCATCTTTGTCCATCCCGCTATTTCAACTGAGTTTTTAGGACAAAGTTATTAAACAAAAAGGCATAAATCATTCTATAATTGAGTATGCTAAAAGCATAGTGGTTAAACATAGATCTTCAACTTAAATCTAGAATTTAAATACTTCAGTTTAAAAGCATGGTGGTTGAATACTTTAAAAGCATAAATCATTCCACAATTGAGCACGTTACTTCTCTCTTTTTCTCTTGCCTTTTTTATTTATTTGTCAAATATTACAAACTTCTTTTTATAAATCCAAAAAATGAGGAGATAAAAAGGGAGGGGGGGGGGGGTTTGGTAGATCCTACATTTTGCACTCAATATCGAAAATTATGTTTATCACTACTTTCTATCTAATGCAATTCTATAAGTCTCTCCCCCCACTTTTCCCACCCCTTGGTAAGTAGAATTTTATGAACCTCAATAGATTCTACTTCAGTGAATCAATAGACAATCACCACGTAAATTTTCCATTAAAAAAAAGCAAGTATAAAGGAATCATAGTTTTGAAATGAATTACAGTGGTCTTCATTAATAGGTAGGAATCCCTGTACTGCATGTTTATTCATACATGTAGCTGATAAATAAAGATATTTGTTGTTCATAAATGTAGCTGGAGCAATAACACAAAAATGATTATTCGTACATTTGAAAACTAAAAGAAAAAAAATAATTGGCTTTTAATGCAATATTCTCATACTTGATCAACTCTCAGAAGTTACACAGTGCATCAAAAAGAAAAAAATCAGCTCGCAATGGCACTCATATGTGCAACCCAATTGGCTTTTAATGCAATTCCTACTCTTACACAAGGCATTAAAAAAATTACCCTGCACTAACACCCACCCCAAGTTCCAAATTCACAAACAGATTGAGAAATGAAACCTATCAAATATACTGTGATTTGTGGGCAATAGTAGACAAAAAAAAAAAAAAAAACCAAAGCAAAGAAAAATCCAAACTTTATCTACTGTGATTTTCTATGCTCGATTTTCTTTGCAAGAGTTGACACAAGTGGTACACCATCAAATGAGAGCCCCACATAGAATCGAACAACATGCACTGATCTAGAAGTGAGCTGAATGTCTGTGTGAGTTGAAAGAAAAACATAAAAACGAGATTGTAACACATAAGAAAAATGAAAATGGCTCAAAGATTATAAAACAGGGAAAAAAAAAAGTAAAAACCTGTGATGTTGAATGTGAAGGTGAAGACTCGTGGATGCAAGCTGATGTTGGTGGTGGGTCCATCGTCGCTAAGTTCTCCTTGGCAGTCCCAGACAGTGGCGAGCTAGCATAGGAAGAAGAGGTTGTTGGCAGGAAGAAGATGTTGTCGAGGAAGAACGTGAACGTGGGGGCAGCCTGGGGGGGGGGGGGAATTCAAAACGTGTATTTGTTTAGCTTTTGGGTCTAATTTTAGGTTATGTTAAACGCATGTTAAAAAAAAAATGCCACATCACGTTTCATGTGGAGTAAGAGAAAAAGTGGAAGGTGTATTGAAGAACTCTTATTGTTTCCGTCCAACTGCCCCTCTCTCTTTCCCTCGTATTCCTTTCTCTCTTCACGCTGAAAGCTTGGAAAGTTGGAAACCCTCGTTTCTCTACCTTTTCGCTCCCTCTTCTCTCCGTTTTGTAGAAATTTCTAGAATCCCTGATTTTCCTAGTTCCTGTCATCCCAAGGTTTAAGCCGAAGCCAAATGCCCTCTACAAATTTTGGGAGAGAGATAGAGAAATGGGAGATTCGAGCGACTCTGTGTCAGTGGATATGGAGGGGATCTCTTTCGGTGGAAGGGTAACCTGCATTCTTCTCTTATCTTTGCATCTATTATTTAATGTGCATAATGCTATGTTTGGTTGCTTAGAAATGAAGTACACTAAAAAATCAAAAGACCAGTCTCTCCTCCCAACTAAGCATGCTACAAACATCTGACCAACTTGATGTTCTTTTGAACATGTTTTAGTTTGGCATTGAATAACAGAGTAATAATTTATTCATTTTGGTTTCTCTTGCCATGATTGTTATATTGTCTCTTTCTCTATCATCTGTTAATTCATTATGTTTTCAAGGCAATACCTGATTCTATGCTTGAAAAAATTGTCAGCATTAAAGTTGCTCTTCTGGTTGTTGATTGCAAATGTTGCTGTTAGGATTTAGTATTAGATTGGTTTCATTTATCAAATAAAAAGATTGGTCTCATTTGTTTTTGCAGTTTTTTTATATGTTTGTTTTTGTATTTTAAATTGAGTTAAGCTTTACTGCAGTGCCAACAAACCTGGACCTTGCTCTGTCTTTGATTCTAAGGTTGGGAATTCACAAATAGGATGGCGGGAATGGATATTGGGTCTTGAGGAGTTTATTTGCCTATTTAATTTGTGATATGACATTTCAAATGTTTATAAAAAAGGATATCATTTATGTTGTTTTATTATTTCATCATGATCTGTATATAATTAAAGGAAGTGGCTGATATCTCTCTCTCTCTCTCTCTCGCCCAGACTTGGTGTTGTGATGCGAATGGGGGTTACATCAGGAGCTTATGTCCTGACCCTATTTGTTGTAAGTTGTCTCCCATGGCACAGCACACATGTTTTGTTAATTATTTGGGTTGGAGAATCATTTTGCTAATACTTTTTCTGAACCTTTTTGCTAATTATTTGGATTGGAGAATCTTATTCTTATGCAAGATTTAATATAATCTGTAAGTGATGCCTATTATGCAGGTTGTGGATCTTTGGAGGGATTTGAAGGATAAGCAGGTTGTGGATAAGCCTTGGCCTGTAGTGGGGGATTTTAATGCTATTCGCAGGGATGAGAAAATGATGGGTGGAAATCCTAGACCCATGGCCTCCATGGAGGAATTTAATAGGTGCTTGGATAGTTACGGCATTGTCGAACTTTCTAGCAGTGGATAACACATGTCTTGGACATGAGGGCCAGTCTCGCAATTGGGCAAAGTTAGATAGGGCTTTGATTAACACTGAGTTCCACTCTAAATTTCCTTCGACCCATTATGAGTATTTGGTGAGGAAAACTTCGGACCATTGCCCCATGATGATTAATTTTGCGAGAATGGAGGAATTGAAGGGTCCACACCCTTTCAGGTTTTAGAATATGTGGGTATCTCATGTAGATTTCTTGTCTTGTGTGAGAGAGGTTTGGATGTCTCCCGTGCGCTTGAGGGGTCTTTGGAAGCTTGCCGAAAAATTAAAGAAAACAAAAATGGCACTGTGGGCCTGGAGGAACGGGTGCATTCTCACATTCTGGCTCTGGAGGAACGGGTGGAAACTTTTGAACATCAACTTTAGGTGGGTTAATCTGAAGAGGTGGAAGCGGATTTTCTTGTGTCCAAAATTGAACTTGAAGTCTGGGAGGGTAGAGAAGAAACAAGGTTGGCTCAAATTGCCAAGAAAAAATGGTTACTTGAAGGGGATCAAAATAGCAAGTTCTATCATGCAGTTGTTAATCAAAGAAGATCCAAAACTGTGATTTCTCAGATGAAGCTAGATGATGGTCATGTTTTGGAGAATCCGAAAGAGGTTCATCTGGGTGCTGTTGAGTATTTCAAGGAGTTTCTTATTGAGAGTCCAATATTGGATCAGGGGAATCTTAAACCTTTGTTGAGTTGTAGCATTTCGATGGCAGAGAATAACGCTCTTTGTAAGGCTCCCTCGGAGGAAGAGATCAAAGAAGCTCTCATTTCCATTCCAAGACACAGCAGTCCTAGCCCTGATGGTTTCGGTTCGATTTTTTTCATTGCCTGCTGGGATATTGTTAAAGCTGACATTGTTGAGGCGGCAATAGATTTCTTTCAAGGTGTGCCTTTGCCCAAGTATTTTTCTTCTTCTTATATTGTCTTAGTACCTAAAGTGTAGGATCCTACTAATTTTGATAAATTTCGCCTGATTAATCTCTGTTCGTTGGCTTATAAAATTTTCTCCAAGATCATAGTCAAACAGTTGACGCGGCTTCTTCCTACTTTGATTTCTATGGAACAAGGTGCATTTATACTTGGAACAAGAATTCTTGAAAATATTACCCTCACCCAAGAAATGGTTCATTCTCTCCACAGGAAGACTTGTGGGGGAAATATTATAGTGAAAATTAATATGGCTATGGCCTATGATTGGGTGGATTGGGCGTTCCTTTTGAGGGTTTTGGAGTGATTTGGTTTCTCTGCTAATTTTTGTAGATTGGTGGGGGAGTGTATCCAGTCACCTTGGTTTTCGGTGATGATGCATGGGACTTATAAAGGTTTTTTCAAACCTTCTCGTGGTTTGCGTCAGGGAGATCCTCTGTCTCCTTATTTGTTTATATTAATGGAGGAGGTGTTGACGAAGCTTTTGCGGAAAAATTTCAATGAGGGTCGTATTAAAAGTTTTTACCATCCTACGAGTGCTCCTCTTATTTCTCACTTATTATATGCTGATGACCTTTTGGTCTTTATCAATGACAGTAAGAGTTTGGTGAAAGGCTTATGGACATTTTGGGGACTTATGAGCATTAGTTTGGTCAAGTTATGAGCAAAGAAAAATCAGCTTTCTTTCCTTCTAAGTTGATTAATGTTTCAAGGGTGCGTAGCCTGGTGAGAGCTAGAGGTTTTAAGGTTGGTCAGTTTCCTTTATCTTATTTGGGGGTTCCTTTGGTTTCTGGTAGAGTTAACACTCGCATTCTTGAACCTCTTGTGGAAAACATTCGGAAGAAAGTGGCTGGTTGGAAATTCAATTTACTCTCACAGGGGGTCGTCTTATTTTATTGTGTCATGTTTTATCTTCTATGGCGATCCATCTTCTCGCTGTGATGAATGTCCCGTGGGTTACTATTCAGAAAATTAATACCATTTTGTCGACTTTCTTTCGGGGTAATGTTGATGGTTCGCCTAGATCTAAAAGGAGAGCTTGGAGTAAGATTTGCAAACCCACTAGTGAGGGAGGCTTGGGCATTAGAGATTTAAAAGTGGTCCAACGTGCGCTTCATATGAAAATGGCTAGGCAACTCCTTTCGGTGGACAATTTATGGTCGTCCTTTTTTCATGCGAAGTATATTAGGAGGAAACATGTGTCTACCGCTAGTCCAAAGGGATCAAACTTCTGGAGGGCTACGATTTTTGTCTTACCCAAGGTTTGTGATAATGCTAAAGTGTTGGTGTGAGGCGGAAATTCTTCTTTCTGGTATGATCGCTGGCTAGCTTCTGGGCCTCTCTCGGTAATGGTGGATATTGTCCATAATCAAGATCTTAAAATTCATGATTGTTGGCTAAATAATAATTGGGATTTTGATTTGCTAGTCGATATGGATGGGGAGAACAGGGCTGCTATCATTGCTTCCAATAGTGTGGCTTTAAGGAGGGGGAGGATATCTTTATTTGGAACCCTAATACTGACGGTAATTTTTCTTCTTCTACTGCTTGGGAGATAATTCGGGTTAAGGGTGAGTAGGTTCCTTGAATGGATTGGATATGGCATAATAGTATTCCAAAGAACATTGCTGTTTGTACTTGGAAAGAGAGATTTAAATGTCTTGCCGTTGATGTACGAGTGCAAAACAGGGGGATTGCGTTAGCTTTTAGTTGTGATTGGTACAAGATAAAACAATGTGAAACTCTAGATCATGTGCTTTGCTCTGGGGATCTGGCCAGACAAGTTTGGGAGATTGCTAGTATAACTTTCAGAGTTTCATGTATGCAGACTGTCATGGTGGGCTTGTGTCTCGTCTTGGTTTGCTTGTGCTAAAAAATCATCGATTAAAGAGTATTGGGTTGGTTTGGTGCCATGTCTGATTACTTGGAAACTCTAGCATAGCAGGTGTAAGGTTAGGATGGAAGGAAAACCTCAAAGTGCCCAAAATGTTTGGGTCGCAGTTAAGTTCTAGCTTCATAGGCTGGCGGGAGACATAAGCAAGACAGGAACTTTGTCTCTGGCTGAGGAGCAGTTTCTATCGTCTCTTGACCTGAAGTTAGTGCCAGTTTCGATTAGGAGCCATAAGTTGGTGGCCTGGCAAAAACCACCTGAGGGGTGGTTTAAGTTAAACTGTGATGGTAGTTGTCGTGGTAACCCGGGGTATAGTGGTGGAGGTGGTGTGATCCGGGATGAGACGGGGAGAGTTAAGGGAGCTTTTTCAGCTTGCTTTGGGGCTTAATAATTTAGTTTTACATCAATTTCATGAGAATAATCAAACTATAGATCTTCTGGCCCGTCAGGGTGAAGAGGGGTATAATATTTGTTATGAGGATGAGGGGGATTTACCACGCCTTTTGAAGGGTATCATTTGGCTTAACAAACTGGGTCTTCCACGTATTCGTCTCTAGCCTTTTTCACATGTTTGATGCCCTTTTGGTTTCATTTGAATGTTTGTGCGTACTAACTTTATTTTGCAGGTTGTTTAGGTTTTTATGTCTTTGCAGTGTATTTTCTGGAGTTTCCTTGGCCTTGTTTTGCAGGCTGCAGGTTGTTTAGTTTTTTATGTCTTTGCAGTGTATTTTTTGATGCTTGGGTTGGGGTTTTTTTATATATATTTGTAATCCTCAGGTATCGGGCGTTGTAACCACAGTTTTCCTCCACATTGTAATCAATAAACTTGGAGTCCGTCATTTTTTTTTTTTAAAAAAAAAAATGTAAGTGTGGCGCCCACGACCCCCATGTGAGGAGACACGGGAATCGAGACGCTGGGATGATGACAACAGGGTCACACATCCCAACGTTAGTGCCAAGTGTGCATACCTGCAACAGTGTACAAAAACAACGCAGCGGAAAATTAATACAACTAAGTACCAGAATTGTTAATACAATTTAAACAATCAGTTAAAAGGTTTAAAAATTATACAGTCATCCATAATAAATATTTACAAGTCCCAACCAAAATGCGAGAGATCCAATCACTCCTCCGGCGGAGCCGACTCCTCAGGCTCACCCTCATCCTCCTCTGCATCCATATCTGCGTTATCACAAAATGGTACCGCAGGTAAGTATAATCCAAACAACTACGAGATAAAAATACATTAATGCTACCAGCATGCATGCATATGATGAGATATGCATTAAATCCAAAAATACTATTTTCTTCGAAAATAGATATTTTCCAACACACGCCAAAATTCCATTTTGGCCCAAAAACAATACTATGTCATTTTCCCAGAAAATGATCCAAATCAATAAAATCTCATTTTCCCAGAAAATGATCACATAAAAACCTTTAAATTAACACATGCTATTTTCCAAGAAAACAGCCCATTATTCCATTAACCAATGCACCATGATCTCCCCTAGGGATCATCCGCACATCCTGGCTTCGCAGCGATGCTCAGTTCCGTGCCCAGCGCGTACGTGGTCAAGCATGCTCTAGCCCCCACCAGCAGAGGGGCCACAGAGTCGGCATGAGACCATCTCGTCCGATCCCATCGTCGCCCAGCGACAATCCAGGGGACGTCACTTAGTATATTCCGCTTCCGAGTGACCAGAGGAGCTCTACCGAGATAATACCCAATCTCGGCTTGGGGTCATGATACACACGCACCCAAAATCCTTTAACACATGAAAACCCAATTTTCATGAAACACATGCACATGAATGCATGTACACGAAAACACAGCTTCTTTTACAAACATGATCATGTGTGCAATATGCCATGTACATGAACAACACCACAACAACCATCAATTTACAATACCAACCAAACACACAACTCCGTCCATAATCCATCCGACCCCTGAACTCCTCGGACTCAGTTCGGCATGTCCAACCAGATCACAATAATATGAGTTAGTGCAAAAATACATTTAAATCACAATAGTTATTTGGAAAAATACTTACAGTGCTATATAATAATTTTCGAAGGATCATGGAACTGCAAAAGGTGGCGACACAGCAACGTAACAGTGTAAAATACACTGTGGCCGTGGATCTCAAATACCCACTTTTGAATGGGGACAAACTAAGACCCGAAATTGATAGGGTAGGGCCTAGAGAGGTCGGTGAAGCCAATGGTTGTGGTGGTTTGCCGTGGGTGGCCGTGCAAAGGGTGGTTTTAAGGCCAAAAACTCAAAATCGGAGATGTGCTTGGTTGTGCTTCACCGGTGACGGATCGGAGCCGGGGTTGGGTCCATTGGGTTGCCAAGAGGTCGGGGATGAAGTGGTGAAGAGATGGTGGCTGGAGGTGGCTTGAAGGCGGTGCTGGAGCACAAGATGCGCAGCAGCTTGGAGGGGCTCCTGGAGGCTAACAGCGGCGCAATAGGGGCTGGGACTGGAGGGAGGTGGTCGCTGGCCGGTGGGGAAGCGAATGGGCTGGGAGGTGAGGTGCACGGCGGCGGGAGGTGGGAGAAGAAATCAGACGGGGAGAGAGAGAGAGTGCGTCACGCGGGAGGTGGGAAAACTGGGGAAAAAGAAAAAAAAAGAAAAGAAAAAGGAGAAAAAGAAAAATTGAGGAAAAGAAATGAGATCCAATTCTCACATCTTAGATCACAGAAAATGATCCAATGAAAATGATTTTAAACAACAAATCAATTAAATTAAATTAAACGTAATGATACAATGAAAATAAAATAATTAAATCTCACAATCAATTAATTTAAGAAGATGAACAATTTAAATGTACAACAATAAATAAATATTAAGAAAACATAACAATTTAATTTTCACAAATTAAAGATCATAAAATAACCCATTTAAAATATCCGATAATTATAAATTAAGAGAATAAATTTTTTGAACAAATAAAAATAATCCTTCAGTGAAAATACACTAAAATACGGGTGTTACATCCTCCCCCCTTAAAAAAAATTTTTTTCCTCGAAATTGGCAAGGTCAAACATAAGGCTAAGACAGGAATAAGATTCAACTAGGAGCAAACTTAAGAACATACCGCCAGAATCAATCGAACAGATACGGGTACTGCTCTCTCATGTCAGCTTCTCTCTCCCAAGAGAAATCTTGAGCCATCGGATCGCCCCACGACACCTTCACCAAAGGTATTGTCTTAGACCTTAACCTTTGCTCTTTCCAATCCACAATCTGAGTCGGGGCAACTTCATAAGAAAGACTAGGCCAAAGTTTAATGCGTTCTGGGTCGACAAAATGCGGCTCTAGCTGTCCAAAACTCTTCTTCAAAGACGACACATGGAACACATCATGGACATCCCCAAAATGATCCGGCAAGGCAACTCTATAAGCAACTAGCCCAACTTTCTCTATAATCTGCGAAAGGGCCAACATACCTCGGACTAAGCTTTCCCTTCTTGCCAAAGCGCTTAACCCCCTTCATCGGAGAGACTTTAAGGTAAACCCAATCGCCTATCTCAAATGATAAGTCTCTTCTCCTTGTATCTGCATAACTCTTTTGGTGACTTTGGGCTTCCGCCATTTTAGTCCTTATAAACTGAACTTGGTCCTTCATTTCTTGAATTATCTCAGGCCCAATCAATTTACTTTTGCCTACTTCATCCCAACACAACGGTGATCTACACTTCTTCCCATACAAAGCTTCATAAGGGGCCATTTGAATGGAGGAATGAAAACTGTTATTATAAGCAAACTCAATTAGCGGCAGGTGATTCTCCCAACTCTCTTGAAATTCCAAGACACAAGGACGCAACATATCCTCTAGAGTCTGGATAGTACGCTCTGATTGACCGTCTGTCTGTGGGTGATATACAGTACTAAACTTCAACTTAGTGCCTAAAGCTGCCTGCAAACTCTTCCAAAAATGGGACGTGAACCGCGGGTCCCGATCTGACACGATGCTCTTGGGCACTCCGTACAAATGCACTATCTCCTTAACATACAATCGAGTCATCTTACCCAAAGAGTCGGTATTATTGATAGGCAAAAAATGGGCACTTTTGGTCAACCGATCAACTATCACCCAAACTAAGTTCTTTCCACTAGGGTCCTCGGCAAATCCACAACAAAATCCATAAAATATCATCCCACTTCCACTCAGGAATAGGGAGAGGTTGAAGTTTACCAACAGGTCTTTGATGCTCAGCCTTAACTTGACGGCACGTGGCACATTTCTCAAAAAAATATGGCGATATCCAACACACTCGTATTAGTCCTCCAGTGGCACATCACAACCAGTGTTCCTAGATGACTATACTAACCAAAATCTTATTTTCCACAAGAACCTTCATACAATATCTAGAAAATTCCAATGATCAATAGCTCCATACAATAATCCATGGTAACCTCAATCAGCTCCTGTGCTTCAACTTCTAAATCTCCATTGAATTTTACATTTGGTAACCTAATGGCCACTTCCAAGGTTAACCATCAATAACAAATTGCACAACCAAAAGATTAATCTTCAACTACAAGCATCATCTAAAATTCAAGTCACCACTAATTCCTTAAGATCAGCACAAAATCCGAACTCCTAACTACAACCACAAATATCACGCTTCGGCTGCACACTCTGATAATTCGCCACATGCATAAAATTTATGTCCTCATAAAAACTAGCACCATCGAATACAAGGTGGCTTCATACCTACTAACCAAAAAACTCTTACCACCTTTTGGTAGAAAATACTCTTTTCTCCAAAACCAGGAGTTATCACTCAGATTCCTCAATTAACTCCCGCTGCTTTGATCAAAATCAATATTCCGTAAAATACACCCATGATCACAGATAGAAAACCAACCTCAGCATCCCAAATTGAAAATAAGCAACCTCAACCCAAAATATATCCGTCTCATCTACGATAAGGAACATACCTTGAAAAGATTTGATTCCAATCCGACCAACCAAAAAGAGCACCTATAAACTTCTACCCAAAAATCTAAACCCAAAAGCTCAACACCGACATTCAGAATAACATCCAATCTAGCGGTGACTAAACTCATTACGAATCATCATGACTTCACCAAAACATTAACAAAACCTCCTTGGTAACTCGCCTAGCTACTTCTACTCCTATAAGCTAGTATTAGCACGACTAGCTCATTCAATAACACATCACTATTAAACCTCAAGGCAAGCCCTACTGCTCAAATCATCAATCCACCAAAAGCCAATGCAAATCACCCAAGGATTCTAATACTTGATTAACTCACATACTTGATCATATTATTCATCGCTAATGCCTAACTTCAACTTCCAAGATTTTATCATACACCAAACATGACGACCCATCAATCTCTCTTCAAGTTAAATAACAATGTCCTTAATTCAACCAACTGGATGCTCAATCTCCAAAGAAAGTATAACCTCAAAATTTAAATTCCTAGGTAACCTCAAGTCACAATTAATTCTTATAGATAATCACAATAATTATTGTCAACCGTCATTCCATTGAGTAATCCGTTTCGACTACACACTCCGATTGACTAACCAAAAACTCCAAACCAAAATCTCTTGAATTTAATACTATTGTATTTATTCATCTTCAACACCTACCCAAGACACTTCTTTCAAGCCAAAAATGAGACAAGGACCCCTGTACTCTCCGAAATGCATACACACTCACCACTACTACGCATCGATCTCATGCACACTTAGCCAGAACCAATAATCCTCCAAACGTGCAAGTGATCTGTCACTACAATTTCCATCATCTGGGCTTATATCCTCGAAATCAACAAGAATCATTTCCTACGTCCGCACCATCTATTATTCCTTAAAATTGATATGGATTAAATCATCAACCTGTCACTAACCTCAAGCTAAAAACAATCATTATCTGAAGGAGATCAACATCTCCAATCCTCGGAAAATACACAAACTAGATCATTACCTCCCATCTCCAAAGAAGTTGTCTCCTAAAAAAATTCTCATATCAGTAACTCAACTCAGATCAATCCTAATTTAATGGCTACCAACTAGTCAATTGATAGAATATACCAAGCTAGCGTACCAAGTCTACAAAACTAAGAACTCAAATCTTATTATAATTCAACCCTTCAACTCTGCAATTCTAAAACCTTAAACCAGATAAAAATCATTTTCCAAAATCTTAAAGATCCATGACCTTAAATCTAAAACATTCACCTTATAAAACTTGTAAATTCTAAAACCCCAAATGTTATCAAACTGCTTACCAAAGTCGGCAAAATCAAAAACTTCTAATCTAACTAATCCTTCGAATGCTTATTGTACCTATCACCTTAAATCCATTAAACTTATTTCCTAAAAACTATAAGGCCTCAAACCTTAGGTGACCTTCTCAAAAATCTAACCTTGGAATTCGTTGAACTTACAACCTCCTACTCCATAAACTCAATACATCATTTCTACGGAGGCTACGACCTCAATTAACCTAAGCGATTTAAAACTATTCCCCTCCTTAGCAGCAACTTGAGTTCCTACTCCAAAGAGTTCACCCAGATCATGCCGTTCCCTTCAAACCTCGATATTAAAACAAACCAGTTGCCAAAAGTTCAGGCCTACTACACTAAATGTTCAAGCCTAACAATGACATTCACAGTCGTACCATCTTCCTGCCATAGCACAACTCTTAACCCGCTTTTCAACTCCGAACTAAACAAAATAAAATAAAATTCTATAAATAAATAATATACAACAAAATGAATAAAACCAACAATAAAATATCATAAGATAAAATGAATAAAACAAATGAAGTAGGGCACAATAAAATAATAAAAAAAAAGTAAATAAATAAAATAAAATAACCTGCCATAAAATAAAATAAATAATATAAAATAAACAAACAAGTAGTATACAATAAAATAAATAAAACCAACAAAATATAAAAACATAAATAAATAAAAACCATTAAAATACATACTTCAAACCAAATAATTTCAAATCACAACTTTAAAATTTTCTTGTACTCCACCTATGGGATATGTGGTTTTACCCAGAGCTGAACTAACTCTAATACCACCTGTGGCGCCCACGACCCCCATGTGAGGAGACACGGGAATCGAGATGCCGGGATGATGACAACAGGGTCACACATCCCAACGTTAGTGCCATGTGTGTGTACATGCAACAGTGTACAAAAACAACGCAGCAGATAATTAATACAACTAAGTACCAGAATTGTTAATACAATTTAAACAATCAGTTAAAAGGTTTAAAAATTATACAGTCATCCATAATAAATATTTACAAGTCCCAACCAAAATGCGAGTGATCCAATCAGTCCTCGAGCGGAGCCAACTCCTCAGGCTCACCCTCATCCTCCTCTGCATCAAAATCTGCGTTACCACAAAATGGTACCGCAAGTAAGTATAATCCAAACAACTACGAGATAAAAATACATTAATGCTACCAACATGCATGCATATGATGAGATATGCATTAAATCCAAAAATACTATTTTCCCTGAAAATATATATTTTCCAACACACGCCAAAATCCCATTTTGGCCCAAAACCAATACTCTGTCACTTTTCCAGAAAATGACCCAAATCAATAAAATCTCATTTTCCCAGAAAATGAATCACATAAAAACCTTTAAATCAACACACGCTATTTTTCCAGAAAATAGCCCATTATTCCATTAACCAATGCACCATGATCTCCCCTAGGGATCATCCGCACGTCCAGGCTTCGTAGCGATGCTCAGTTCCGCGCCCAGCACGTTGGTGGCCAAGCACCCACTACGCGACGAGCGATGCCTAGTTCCGCGCCCAGCGCGTACGTAGCCAAGCATCCTCTAGCCCCCACCAGCAGAGGGGCCACGGAGTCGGCACGAGACCATCTCGTCTGATCCCATCGTCGCCCAGCAACAATCCAGGGGACGTCACTCAGTATATTCCGCTCCCGAGTGACCAGAGGAGCTCCACCGAGATAATATCCCATCTCGGCTTGGCGTCATGATACACACGCATCCAAAATCCTTTAACACATGAAAACCCAGTTTTCATGAAACACATGAACATGAATGCATGTACACGAAAACACAGCTTCCTTTACAAACATGATCATGCATGCAATATGCCATGTACATGAACAACACCACAACAACCATCAATTCACAATACCAACCAAACACACAACTCCGTCCATAATCCATCCGACCCCCGAACTCCTCGGACTCAGTCTGGCATGTCCAACCAGATCACAATAATATGGGTTAGTGCAAAAATACATTTAAGTCACGATAGTTATTTGGAAAAATACTTACAGTGCTATATAATAATTTCCGAAGGATCATGGAACTGCAAAAAGTGGCGACACAGCAACTTAACAGTGTAAAATACACAATGGCCGTGGATCTCAAATACCCACTTTTCAATGGGGACAAACTAAGATCCGAAATTGATAGGGTAGGGCCTAGAGAGGTCGGTGAAGCCAATGGTGGTGGTGGTTTGCCGTGGGTGGTGGCGCAAAGGGTGGTTTTAAGGCCAAAAAGTCGAAATCGGAGATGGGCTTGGTTGTGCTTCACCGGTGATGGATCGGAGCCGGGGTTGGGTCCATTGGGTTGCCAAGAGGTCGGGGATGAAGTGGTGAAGAGATGGTGGCTGGAGGTGGGGCGACGGCGGTGCTGGAGCTCAAGATGCGCCCCGGCTTGGAGGGGCTCGTGGAGGCTAACGGCGGCGCGATAGGGGCTGAGACTGGAGGGAGGTGGTCGCTGGCCGGTGGGGGAGCAAATGGGCTGGGCAGTGAGGTGCACGGCGGCGCGCGGCGGCTGTGCTGGGTGGAGAAGAAATCGGACGGGGAGAGAGAGAGAGTGCGTCGCGCGGGAGGGGGAAAACTGGGGAAAAAAAAAAGAAAGAAAAAAAAAAGGAGAAAAAAAAATTGAGGGAAAGAAATGAGGTCCAATCCTCATATCTTAGGTCACAGAAAATGATCCAACGAAAATGATTTTAAAATAGCAAATCAATTAAATTAAATTAAACGTAATGATACAATGAAAATAAAATAATTAAATCTCACAATCAATTAATTTAAAAAGAAGAACAATTTAAATGTACAACAATAAATAAATATTAAGAAAACATAACAATTTAATTTCACAAATTAAAGATCATAAAATAACCCATTTAAAATATCCGATAATTATACATTAAGAGAATAAATTTTTTGAACAAATAAAAATAATCCTTCAGTGAAAATACACTAAAATACGGGTTGTTACAGTAAGTGATGCCAAACTTACTCTACTTTTACGGCATGTGTGGAGTGGTGACTGAGTTATTCCTTAAGAGGTTCTTCAGCAAGGTATGCATGTGATACCCCATATGATATGGATAAGGGTAGGTGGTGCATGGGATCCCACATTTCTTGGGAAGGAGAAGTTCTTGATTTTTATAAGCTTCCAATAGGACTCCAATTGTATTATTGACTAGTCCTTTTGGAGTATAGGCCATATGGTTTGGGTCTTCTATTGAGGCCTTACATATGGTATCAGAGTCTATTCTAACCAGAAATGTGGGACTTGAGCTGTGCCACCTACAATAGACAGGCTCGACGAAGACGTTGGGAATTTAAGAGGGGTAGATGGTGATACCCCATATGATATGGATAAGGGTAGGTGGTGTATGAGATCCCATATTACTTGAGAATGAGAAGTTCTTGCTCTTTATAAGGTTCCAATGAGACTCTAATTGTATCATTGACTAGTCCTTTTAGAGTATAGGTCATGTGGCTTGGGCCTTCTATTGGGGCCTTACAATGCCTGTGCTTAATTTCTTGCATTGATCTTCATGTTTTGAGACTTTTGTAACACCCCGTATTTTAATGTATTTTTATTGAAGGATTATTTTTATTAATTCAAAAACTTATTCTCTTGTTTTAAAATTATTGGATTTTTAAATGGTTTATTTTTATGATTTTTAAATTGTGAAAATTAAATTTGATATGTTTCCTTAATATTAATTATTGTTGGATTTAATTATTTTATTTTTATTTTATCATTACGTTTAAATTATTTTAATTGACTTGTTGTTTTAAAATCTTTTTCGTTGGATCATTTTTGTCACCCAATATGTGAGGATTGAACCTCATTTCTTTCCCTCCATTTTTCTTTCCTCTTTTTCTTTGCTTCTTCTCTTTTCTTTTTCCTTCATTTTCTTTTTTCTCCTCTCTCTCTCTCCCACGCGCGACGCCTTCCCTCTCTCTCCCCGCGTTCGCGTCGTTCTCCACCCTGCGCTGCCATGTGCCGCTTGTGTACGTCATCGCCCCTACCGTTTGCTTCCCCTCCGGCCGGTGACCTCACCCTCTGATTCCCAGCCCCTCTCGCGCCGTCGTTTATCCCCACACTCAACACGAAGCCGCAGCCTCCATTTGCTCCAGAACCGCCGTCGTGCCACCTCCGGCCACCTTTTCTTCACCACTTCATCCTCGACCTCATAGCGACCTAATGCAACCATCCTCAGCCCCAATCTACTATCGGTGAAGCACATTCATCAACATCTCCGTTTTGAGCATTTTGGCCTTAACCCGCCCTCTACGCCGCCACCCACGGCCAACCACCACCACCATTGGCTTCACCGACATTCCTATGCCCTGCCCTATCAATTTCGGGTCTTGGTTTGTCCCTGTTCAAAAGTGAGTTTTTGAGACCCATGACCACAGTGCATTTTGCATTGTTTTGTAGCTGTGTTGCCACTTCTTGCACCTCCGTGATCCTTCGGAAATTATTAAATAGCGTTGTATGTATTTTTCCAAAGAACTATCGTGATTTAGATATATTTTTGCACTAACTCATTTTATTGTGATCAGATTGGTTATGCCGGACTGAGTCCGAGGAGTAACGGGGGTCGGATGGATTGGAGGATAGAGTTGTTTGTGTGTTTGGTTTGTGTTGTGAGTTGTTGGTTGTTAGATAATGAGACGTTTCATGTACATTGCACATTTGCATGCATGATCATGTTTGTAAATGAAACTAGGTTTTCGTGTAATTGCATTCATGTTCATGTGTATATTGAAAATTGGGTTTTCAAGTGTTAAAGGATTTTTGGATGCGTGTGTATCACGACCCCAAGCCGAGATGGGGCATTATCTCGGTGGAGCTCCTCTGGTCACTCGGGAGCGTAATATACTGAGTGACGTCCCCTGAGTTGTCGTTGGGCAACAATGGGATCGGACGGGATGGTAACGCTCTCGTGCCGACTCCGTGGCCCCTCTACTGGTGGGGGTTAGAGGATGCTTGGCCACGAACGCGTTGGGCGCGGAATTGGGCATTGCTCGTTACGAAGTCACTCGCACGGTCGTTACCCATGGTGTGATGATGAGAGCCCGGGTGTGCGAATGATCCCTAGGGGAGATCATGGTGCATACGGTAAAATTGGTTAATGGGCTATTTTCTAGGAAAATTTCTGGGAAAATAGCGTGTGTTGGATAAAAGGATTTTGTGTGGGTCATTTTTTGAGAAAATGACGGATTATCATTTTTGGGCCAAATGAGATTTTGGCGTGTGTTAGAAAATATCCATTTTCGGAAAAAATGATATTTTGGGTTTGTCGCATATTTCATCATATGCATACATGTTGGTTGCATTAATATGTTTTTATCTCGTAGTTGTTTGGTTTATACTTACCTGCGGTACCATTTTACAGTAATGCAGATTTTGATGCAGAGGAAGATAAGGGTGAGCCTGAGGATTCGGCTTCGCCCGAGGAGTGATTGGGATCACTCATTTTTATATTTGGATTTGTATTATATTTTATTTGGGATAACTGTATAACTCTTTTTAATCATTTTACTTATGTTAGTTTGTATTAAAAATTCTGGTACTTAGTTGACTTACTAAATTTATCCGCTGCGTTGTTTATTGTACATTGTTGCGTATACACACACTTGGCACTATTGTTGGGATGCGTGACTATGTTGTCATCATCTTGACGTCTCGATTCCCGTGTTTCCTTACATGGAGATCGGGGGCACCACAACTTTGGTCGGTAGATAACTGGATTTTAAATAATGGTGGTAGGAAGTTCATGGCAGAGCTCAAATATCAGAGTTAGATATAGTTCAGACATGTAGAAGAGTCAATCCTCCAACTTTTCCCATCTTTCCTTCCTTTTTTCTTTTAATATTCTATTTATTAATTGAAAGATGAGTGATAATTGTGGTCAAAGGCTGAGCACTGAGCACTTTGCCTAACTTCCATGACATTGTGTTTCCTTCAAAAGTCTTTGTAGGAGAGGCAAAGTTCAAATGTTTTTAACATGGTTTTGCTTTACTTTCCATTGTAAGGGTAAAATCCCTGGAATTTAGTACATAGGGCATGAATGTCTAATTTGAGATCCTTCTATAGTTGACTGCAACCCTAGAGTAGTGCAATATCCTCACATATTGTTTTATGGAGGAGGATGGGACCATGCATCCTCAAATATTAATATGCAGACTTTATGTATATTCTTACCCATATAATATATCTTAAATTCTTTATATATCATAACTGATTAGTGTGAGGATTTGTCGTCCTCTAGAAAATGTGCTATCGATTATGTGTGCATTGATTGTTTACTGCTTTATAGATGACTGTCTTACATTGTGTGGGTTACCTTGCCCTTGTGTTTTCATAATTCATGAAGTCCCACATTGAAAAAACGTGATTCACACACATGCTGATGCCTAGAGATTTGGAGTAACTCTATGTTGTGATGTCCAGCAGGAGACCTAACATTATAGAGGGATTGAGAAAACTACAATGTCGTTCTCTAATTTTTGTTGGGGATAAATCTCCATTTCACTCAGAGGCTCTCCACATGACTTCTAATCTAGATAGGCGATACAGTGCATTAGTTGAGGTATGCAACAGTTCTATCCCATCCTGTTTTATGTTCATATATGGCTAGTGTGAGAATGAGCTTTTTTTACTAAGGGGTGTGGGGAACAAACGTACAGGTTCAGGCATGCGTCAATGGTAACTGAGGAGTAGCCACATGCCATGTTGATACTATTAGAGTACTTCCTCATGGGATACGGCTTGTATAGACCATCTCAATCAAGTGTCAGCCCGAGAAGCCCCTTGAGTTAATCTCCCATTGCTCCAGAGCTTCTTTCACCTGAAAGTATGGGCCTGAAGTTGAAACCTATAAAAACAAGAATTTCTTTGCAAGTATGAAATTAGAAAGATCAAAAGGAGTGGAGGAAATAAAATTTTGTAATCTTTTATATCATAGGGGTTTGCATTTTCTCTTGGGGTTGATAAGTGAGGGTAACCATGTTGTTGTACGTATAGACAGAGGTCAAGAAAAGGAAAGATGTTGTATATTAAAATGTGTTTGTTTGATGATTAGTTTAAGGAAGAAAATAGTTGGAAAACAATAATTTCAAGTAAAAAAAAAATTTATTAATTAATATATGGAGTATATTTGCAAAATATTAAAAAATAATTTGTAAAATATTATTAAAATATATAATATTATATTATTATTTTGACTTTAAAATAGTTAGTCCAATATGGATTCACCTAGCCAAAAATTAATATTATAGTGATCAAAACTTAAAGTTCTAGCCAAAATTTGAAATTGGCACATTACCAAAGCTATAAGTGTTGATCAGTGCAGTATCCCCATTGAGAAAGAAAACTACGCAACTATTTTCATTGGCAGTTGCTCTAAATACATCACAAAACAGAATCTTTGAAAAGATACAAGATTTAGATTAAAGTATGTTGGGAATAGACCAAATGTAATAAAGGCTAATTTGAAGTATCGCAGCGGAAGCAAACAAAATAAATAACCACAATCACACAAAGACACCAAGATTTAAGTGGTTCGGCTTAAAACATAGCCTACGTCTACTGGTGGAGTCGATCTTTAAAGGAATTCACTAACAAAGATGGAGTAGAAGAGAGGTATAACAAAACACTCCTTAATCCCAAAGCCCCAACACATCCAAATGAGCTGATCTCAAGCTCACAAATGGAACTCAGAAGGAGGTCTCTCTCTAGTTGGCGTCCTCTATAAGTTCTGGCTACTCCAAATGAACCCAAAACGTAAAAATACATGAAAAACATGTAGTTATATCAAATGGTGCAAAACCCTAATTTCAAAACATTCGCTCGAGTGGAGTGTCGAGCGAAATTCAAGCAAACTCACAGGTTGGCCTCCCAATCAAGCGGACTGTCGAGTTGGTGTCGAGCGAACTCTATCTGAATCTTCGCTTGAATGGATGCCAAGAGATGTGTCAGATTTGGCAAGGCTCTTTTTTCTTTCTGAAAGAACACAGAACGTTCCTTGTCCTCTTTCTTTCTCATATAGGCAAAAAATTGTCGATGGAAATCTGAATTAGAAGATCCCGAACGGCCAAAAGGAGCAATGCTATTAAAGAACTTTGAATTAGAATCATATGGACATACTAAATGCACCCCGCATTCTTTCACTTCGACTTTTTTTTCAAGACTCTTGGATAAATACGTTTCAAATGAAATATGAATTACCCTCCGTATATTCATTAACCGCAAAATCGCCGGTATATACACCCACAATCCAATTCGCTTACCGAAATAGACATCCAAGGGAAATAAAGCAATCGAACAATTGAACCTTCCAAATTCTTTATTCGTCCCAAAATATAATGTAAGACTCACGTTCGAACTTTTCGTAATCGATCCCTTGAATAACGAAGAAATTGAAGTATGTCGTAATTGATAATTGGAAAAGAATTGATCAGAATCACAGACAATAAAGAAAGCAAACCCTATCTCCGGATTCGTATTAGCATCCAAATCTATCTTTACAGAGGAACCATTACTTTTATACTGGACCCACTCCGGGATATGGAATCCCCACGTCCATCCACTTATCGTCTTCTGTAAAAACAATTCCAAAAAGAGATGTTCATTGCAGCACAAATAAAATAATTGCAAGACGATGATTAGTTTTTCTATTTGTGAAATGAAATCTTTTTTTATTAAAGCATTTTTCTGACATATTTTATTTGTTTGTGTGGAAAAGAATGAGAGAGACAAACTGACTCACCAAATCGTCATCTAAAGCCGAAGCACCTGCACCTGCCATGTCTAAAATATTTTCTCCTTTGTGGTCAAAATCAATCCACGTTGCTTCTACGTAATCATATATTCCTTCCTTCTGATATTCTACAAGTGATCCAATATCATAGAAGGGATCTCTTGATTTAAGCCGCATCAACTTGCATCCTTGAAGACGAAACCTACGGAGGCTCTTGGGCATTAGATTGACAGATGGTATTTGTGTTATAGCAGTTTCCTCTGCTCTAAGATCGGCCAGGCATTCCAAACTACTTAGGTCTGGTAACTTCTCAAGGCTTGAACATTCGTCAAGTCCCAGTGCTTTTAATTTTTTGAGACTTCCGATGGATGGGTGGACCTCACACAAGCTTGTACAACCTGAAAGGTTTATTTTCTCAAGATTTGGGACTCCAGTCAAATCTGGTATTTCAATCAAGTTCTCTCAGAATAACTCAGATCAAATTCCTTCAAATTGTCTAAAACCTGTTATAAACAAGTAGTTAATTGGATCAAATATATAAATATATTAACTTGTTTGGAAAATTAACGGGGAATTATTAAGATGAATTCGTATTTATACGAGTGAGAAACTTACCATCGACCCATTCCAAAGTTGTTTGATACGGCTGCAGCCAGGCATCCTTAGTACAGTAAGATATTTTGGTTGGAAACCGCTCGGAAAGAATTTCGAATCATATCCAGGCCACTCTAGAAATCGCAACTCATTGGTTGGCATGTATTTTAAAGGATTTCCATGCCATTTTAAAGTTCGAGAATCATGGAATTTAAGATATCTCAATTTTCTCATCTTTGACAATGTTTTGGAGTTGAGTCTCAGATCTTTCGTTTCAGGACAAAAATCCAGGACTATGGCTTTAGTTGCATCAGTTCCCTGGTAATCAAGAACAACAGGTTAGAAAGAATTAGGATGAAAATATACCCTTTTATAATAATATCTACACTAATCAACTTACAGTATCATTCTTCAGTACGTGATAGAGATCCTCTAGACGAAACAGTCTACTACGTCGTCCAGGTTCTTCAGGGCATTCGCGGCGAACTATTTCCTTGCCCAGTTCTTTCAGCAAATCATGCACGGACAACGATCCATAATTTGATTTGCTTATGAGGGACTTCTCAACGAGAACATCAAGGTCGATGCGATAATGACCAAAACTTTCTAATAACATCTCATCATGAAGTATGTTATCCAAACACGCCATATCCAAAAATAACTCTTTTTGTAATTCCTGCAACCCATCAAAACTTATTTGAAGTACATTCATAATTTTTGTATTAGGAATTGCTTTTAGTTTATCTCTCTCACTTTTCCATGCATCCATTGTTCTCCCAAATAAGAAGGAACCCAAAACTATAAGAGCTAAAGGAAGGCCTTGAGTATAATTTACAAAGTCCAGAGATAGATCCTTGTAATTCTCCGTTGGATGGGTTTGCTTGAAGGCAAACAAACTAAAGAGTTGCAAAGCTTTCTCTATTTCAAGCTGCTCAACCATATAGATATCATTCACTTCATGTGTTCTCAACAGATGACTATCTCTGCATGTGATAATCACCCTACTCCCTGGACCAAACCATTTCCGATCCCCTGCTAATGCCTTCAGTTGCTCGTCACTATCCACATCATCAAGGACAATAAAACCTTTTTATTCCGCATCGTGCTACTTATTATCCTAATTCCATGGAGATGATTGCATACATGTATTTCCTCTTGCATGATCATATAAAGCAGATCTTTTTGTAAAGAAGCTAGATCACGAGTAGTAGTAGAATTTTCTCTAATACAAGGAATAAAGCTGCTTCCTTCAAACTGACAAGAAACTCGATCATAAATTATTTCGGCCAGCGTTGTCTTACCAACGCCACCCATCCCATGAATTGCTACAAAGCGAACATCGTTTGATTCCATATCCAATAACTTCATCATTTCGTCTACATGGGAGTCTATTGCTACAAGTTTATCGTAATCATGACGTGAGAATCTAGAATTCAACTCATTAGATATACGTCCACAGACATTTTGTATAATTGTTGATTCGTACCTGTAAATTGATAGAACAATTAATATTGAATAGACCACACGATTCAAAAAAAAAAAAAAAAAAAAACGCTTTAGCTTATAATTAGCACTGTTTATTGGAGAAAGCAAAACACTTAAATTCATACTTCAATATTTTCCCTCTTGCAACACTCGAGCTGTCAGACTAGATCACAATGTAAACATTTTAAAAATTATAAATGTCATAATTTAAGTAAATAGATAGATGTTAATTGCCTGCTATATGTCAATGGAAGCAGGAAAGAGGAAATGTTACTTGTCATGTATGTGCTCTCCGGTAATATTGCCCACTTTACTGAAAGCCTTTTTCCACATATCAATCTCTTTGATGTCTACATTGGGATCTTTCTCATGTGCGGCGAAAGCTTTTGCAAAAGTCCCTCTTTGATTTCTTACGTCTGAAGGATCCACATAGTAGAAAATAGGAATAATTGTGATCAGCTTCGTCTTTTCCTCCCATTCAACGATCTCGGCAAGTTCCATGAGACACCATTTGGAAGAAGCATAATTTTCCGAAAGAATGACAATGGCGTATTGTGAATCTTGAATTGCTTTCGGAAGCGCTTCAGAAATGTATTCTCCTTGCTTAAGTGTTTCGTCATCCCAAAAGACGAAAATGACTTTCCGTTTTAAAGCATCATGTAGATGACCCGTAAAACCCTTGCGAGTGTCATTGCCATAGAAACTAAGGAAAACTTCATATTTCCATCTAGGCAAAGATGAATGATCTCTTTTTATTTCAGAAGTAGATGAAGAGGGTGTTTGAGTGGCCATGAATGCAATGCGAGAGATTTAGAAGCTTAATTGTGGAAGCTAGGAATATTGGTAATTTGCGGGCATAGATAATGAGAAGAACACGGAAGATATCATGAGGTAATCTGTATGTATATATAATAGAAGCTAGCCATGGAGTACTAGTAGTACTGGTCGACCTGAGATGGACAGCATCAACTTTCGATTTTTTTAAGCTCTGATTATGGTAACCCATCACAGGCCCGTATGGCATACGAAGGTTCTGCGCAACTCTCTCATCTTGTACTTAATAGGATGATGGCAAAAATGTAAATTAATATGGTAAAGCTGTTGACTGACTTGGCTACATTTTCTAGAGGAAGATCGAAGAAATTCATTTGATATAGTCAACATTACAAATCTTTTACTTTATATAATGGCGGAGGTATTAATTCCTGATGTGTCGACGTTAGAACCAACAATTATGATCATAGGAGTTATCTATTGCAGTTGAGAACCGACATATAATAGTGGAGTTATCTATTGCTGATGTGTCATTAGAACCGACAATTATGATCATAAGAATTATCTATTACATTTGAGAACCAACAATTATGATCATAGGAGTTATCTGTTGCAGTTGAGATAGCACCGAATAAAAGACACTAAATCGGGAAAAAGTGAAAAACGTCAAGCGGTGGCATGAAAAATCACTTCAAATTATCAGTTGCAGTTTTTGAGTTCATCAGAATTCTCAGTTGAAATTTATTACTCTCCTTTCGTAGTGATATAGCGATATAGCGGTCTACTTAAAGGAGGATACTACGTCCACAGATGAAGGCCACCGAACAGAGTAAATGTGTTTTTTCTTATTTCTTTTTTTTTTTATATATTTTTTTTAAAAACAAAATCACAATATATTTAAAAATACTTCTTTAATTACTAAATAAAAATAATAATAATTAAAAAATAAAAAAAGGAATCGGTGGTTGCTTTTGGTGGGTTTCATCTGTGGAGCAAGCATTTTCCCTACTCAAAAGTCGACGTTGGTCAGCTTTCTCCTTTCGCAGTCATCAACATTAATAATGCATGCAAAAAGAAAGAAATTTAAAACATGTAGGGTCAATGAATTTGCACACCAAAGTTCTACGTAACTTCGCTTCTCCTTTACTCAAAGGAGCTTAATGACAGTCTTTGTAACGCCCCGTCCTCGAGGGTCCGGAGAGTTAACTCATGTCACTTAAGAATCATTTTTCTTCTACATAGTACATACTCTAATTTTTCTCTATTGCACAAAATACTCATATATTTACATCACTTACTCTAGAATAACTATTCTAAGACAATACAAAGTCTTAATATAAACATTAATCTCCCAACAAATCACAACATCAGAACCCAACAAGCTTACTGAATGAAAACTTTCAATACCCATATAAATCTTCTATGCTTAAACCATCATTCTAACTCTTCTCACCCATGCTCCATATCTTTGATCCTCAACTGAAACATTCAAATCATCTGAAAAAGATGGTGGAGATAAGGGGTGAGTTATCAACAACTTAGTAAGCAGAAAACATATACTAGTATGTAAACATGAGCCTTTTCAGAAAGTTCAGTATGTAGAACAAAAACATTTTATTTTTATATGCAGATCTCATAAAAACATGTTATCAGAAAATCAGAGCGACTTTTCAATCTTTTCATACTCAAAATCAACAATTCATATTTAAGAATCCATTTTATATTCGAAAACACTTTGGCATAACATAATTGAACATTTTCATCTTATCATATCATATCATATACCATGTTTAACCCCCGTGGTAGGGTTGTGCTATCCCCGGTGGCCAAACCAGGCAGTATCATGTGGTGAACTTCCCTTTTTTCAATCTCGGAGCCCCGAGTGTGCACACAGGAAAGAACACGTAAAAAGACTACTTTGTTTCCAAAGTGGGTGCACTCATATCATATCATGGTGGTACCAACCATATCACGTGAACAGTATCATCATATCATAACCATATTCAGAACAGATAAGTATGCAAAGTTTTATTATATCCATATCATATCAAAACACGTGCGAAACATATTCATATCATTTCTATTTGATAAAAAACAGATCCAAATCATTTCATATCACATGCATAAAAATTTCAATGATATCATATTCGCTCTTTTGCATATTTCAGAAACATGTTAAATATTGCTCATGTCTACACATTTCATGTCAAAAACATTTCTTTCCTCTTTCATACGTATCTCATGAGGGAATGCAAAACATATACTAAGGTTGTTTTTCACTTTTTCTTTTTAAAACAACATGCACATTTTTACAAACCAACCTCAGTTCATTTCTTTTTATGCAAATCTAGCATAGGAACCCCGCTTACCTAGACGACTTAACTTTTCCAAAAATTTCCTAAAAAATGTCGAGTCGACTATAAATCGTCACCTATAAAAATAATCACGTAATTTCTGTAAGTTTCCAATAGATCACATATTTCGATATTTAAGCCTAAGCTTCTTAAATAACCTATTTTAAATTTCTCAAAACTTAAAACCTTCATAATCCCAAAATATATCATTACTTCCTAAAATCACCAATATCCACCACAACCCACGTCATACACAAAACATCAAATATTTAAACCCGAACAACCAACAAATCTCATAGTCTAAACCAATCATACTAACAACTCCATCACCCAATCCAATCAACCTCATTACTCCTCGAACTCAGTCCGGCAAAACCAATCAGCAATTAAATACAGTGTAATGTGCTAGTGCAAAAATACATTCTGTTTCTGTTCTGATCTTACCACGAGTGTAAAACTGTGGCTTCTGTTTAGGTTGGTACCAACTTTTCTGTTTCTGGTGCACCCACTTTGGAAACAAAGTGGTTTTCTGCGTGGTCTTTCCAATGTGCACACTCAGGGCTCTGAGAATGATAAGGGGAAGATTCACATTCTATTTCTACTCGGTTGGCCGCCGGGGTTTGCACAACCCTACCACGGGGGTTAAACATGGAATTCTGTTCTGATATGATGTTTCAGTTATGCCGTGCCAAGGAAATTTTGAATAAGGATATTATGAACTTTTGCTCTGATAGTTTTGATAACATGTTCTGACTCTACATTCTGAAAATAAAAAGTATTTTATTCTGCATTCTGAAACCTGTAAATGCTCATGTTTGCATATTAGTATATGTTCTCTGCTTACTGAGTTGTTGATAACTCACCCTATCTCCATAATATGTTTAAGATAATTTTTGATGCAACAACTGGAAATCAAGAATAGGGAGTACTTGCAAGTTTGTTGATCATAGAAGACTAAGTGCCTTAGGGTACAATGATTGTGGAGAGTATTTTTGGTAGTGTTAATATTACATGTGGCTTTGGTACTTTGAGTAATGGACATTCCTAGACTTTGTGAGAAAGTTTATGTTTATTAATGATACACCATTGAGGTGCCCTTATGTAGGAACATGGATATTTGTATTGAACAAATAGGTTAATATGTTATGGAGACTGGTTTATTTTAAATGTATTGTTTGGTAATGATTTTAAGTGATATGAATTAATTCTCCGGACCCTCTTGGGGGCGGGGCGTTACACTACTTCACAATCTTGATCCTCAGCTGAAATGTCTAAAATCATATGAAAATATTGGAGATAAGGGGGTGAGTTATCAACAACCGAATAAGCAGAACATATACTAGTATGTAAACATGAGCATTTACAAAATTTGAAATGCAGAACAAAATATTTTCTTTCAGAATGCGGAGTTAGAATACTTGTTTTCAGAATGCAGAATCAAGACTTACCAAAAATATAAGAGCGAAACTCTCAGAAAACATTCTTATTCAAAATTCCCTTGGCATAGCATATTTGAAATATCATATCAAAACATAATTCCATGTTTAACCCCCGTGGTAGGGTTGTGCATTTTTCGGAAAGTCAAGTAGAACATAAATCACCATGAATATCAAAGCAATTGCACTCAGAATAGAAAACCACTATTATATCCTGTGGTGGGCTAGATGTCACTATTGTATCTCTTGACAGGGTCAGAGGTTATTATTGTATCCCGTGATAGGGCCAGAGGTCACTATTGTATCCCATGACAGGGCCAGAGGTCATTATTGTATCCCTTGACAGGGCCAGAGGTCACTATTGTATCCCGTGATAGGGCCAGAGGTCACTATTATATCTCGTGACAGGACCACATATCAAAGCAGAATAGAATCAGAATAAGAGTCAGAACAAAATCAGAATCAGAGTCAGAACAGAATCATAATCAAAGTTAGAATTAGAGTCAGAACATAATGAACGTCATGCCAAAGGTTTTTCAGATGCCAAATCATTCCAAAATAGAGTACTGAACAAATTCAGATAATTTCACATCTTTCAAAACAGATTCAGAATATATACACGTCACATGCAAAAATTATAAATTTTCATATTTGCTCATATTTTTCTAAGTTTAATAGCAGAATGTCAAAAATAAGCTCATGTCTACACCAGTCATGCCAGAAAATACTTTATTCTTATATAGAATCTTATGAGAAATGTAGAACAAATAATTGAGATCGTTTAACATTTATTTTCATAACACAACATGTACATTTTCAAAATTTATCTCAGTCCATTTCATTTTTATGCAAAGTCTAACATAGGAACCCTGCTTACCTGAGCTTCTTAGATTATTCAGAAATTCTCCACAATAGTACTGAACAATTGTCAATCGTCACCTATAAAAATTCATGTAACTTAAATAAATCTCCAGTGAACAGATAAATCTCATATTACACATGAAGTACCTATTTTAATTCCTAAAACCTTAAAATTCTCTTAACTCTAAATATCATCCCTTTCTAAATTCATCAATATCCACCATAACCAACGTCAAATTCAAAACACCAATATTTAAACCAGAAACAGGCAACTAGACTGCAGAAGATTTGTTAGTGCAAAAATATATTTAAATCTCAAGAAATTCTTTAGGAAATTACTTACAGTGCTAAAATATAATTTCCGAAGGATCACTGAGGTGTAAGAAGTGGCGGCACAGCCACCCAACAGTGCAAAATGCACTATAGCCGTGGGTCTCAAAATGTTAGATTTTGAACGGGGACAAACGAAGACTTGAGATTACTAAGAAAGGACTTAGAGGTGTTGCTAAAACTAATGGTGGTGGTAGTTGGCCGTGGGTGGCAGTTGGAGGCCAAAAAGCTCAAATTAGAAATGGAGATGGATGGGCTTCACCGGTGGCAGATCGGGGTTGAGGAAGGGTGGGTTAGGTAACTAGGAGGCTGCTGGTACTATGGTGAAAATATGGTGGTCGATGGTGGCACGACGGCGACGCTAGAGCACAAAAATCGCTCGGCTTGAAATAGTGCGTGGAGGTTAACGACGGCGAGGGAGGAGCTGGAAACAAAAGGGGGTGGTCGCCGCCGGGAGGGGAAGAAAATGGGGTGGGCGGTGATGACCACGGACAGTGCATGACGGCGCTTAGGGCTGATGAATCAAACAGACAGGGGAGAGGGGAGGGAGCTCGTGCGCACGGGAGGAAGAAGCAGAGGAAAAAGGAGGAGAAAAAGAAAGAGAAGAAGGAAAAGAAAAAGAGGGAAAAAGAAAAAGTGAGGGAAAGAAATGAGATCTAATCCTCACAACTTGGGTCACAAAAATGATCCAACGAAAAGAATTTCAAAACAATAAATTGAATAAAATAATTTAAACGCATAGACTAGTTAAAATAAAATAATTATAATAAATCCAGTAATACAATAATTTTAAAGTCCAACATTAAACTAATTTAAAGTAAAGAACAATTTAAATGCAAAACAATAATTAATACCAAGAAACCACATCATAATAAATTTCACGACTTAGAAATCATAAAATAAATCCAATGAAAAATCCGATAAATTTCAAACAAGGGAACCAATATTTAAAATAATTAAAATAATCATTCAATTAAAATACACTAAAATACGGGGTATCACAATCAAGATGTAAACATTACTGGTTCAACAAGGGCTTGAAGATGCACTTCTTGGTGAAAAGAACTTGAGTTCTTTATAAGAGAAAGAAAAATCACATGTCTTACAGAAGGCTCATAGTACCATAATTCTTTCCCTTGGTGACAAAGTCTTGAGGGAAGTTGCCAAAGAAGTCATAGAAGCAGAAGTTTGGCTAAAACTCAAGAATCTGTACATGACCAAGTCTTTGGCAAATCGACTCCACAACTGGAGAAGGGTTGATTGTAAGGGGTAGACCATAAAAAATAAATCACAAAGGGAAGAATAACAAAACAAGATCAAAATTGAGAGAAAAGCAATTGAAATGTTTGTCTGTCACAAGAAAGGGCATTTTAAGAGGGACTATCCAGAAAAGAAACAAAATCTGGGAAACAAGCCTAAGGAGGAGGGAAATGCAGCTGTTGTCCTGGATGGATATGAAAGTGCTGAAGTTCTGAATGTTTCAGAAGTGGATTCAAGAAAAGAATGGATTCTGGACTCAGGGTGTTCAATCCATACGTGCCCCTCTAGATCATGGTTTGAAACCTTCTGTGAACTCGATGGAGGACATGTGATTCTTGAAAACAATAAATCCTACAAGATTCTGGAATTGGGTCAGTAAGATTGAATATGCATGATGGTTTTTGGAAAGGTTACTCAAAGAAGTAAGATATATACCTCAGTTGAAGAGAAATTTAATTTCTCTAGGGATGCTAGATCAATTTGGTTGTACTTTTAGATCAGAATCTAGAATCTTAAAGGTTTCAAAGGGGTCCCTTACAGTAATGAAAGGAATAATAAAAAATGGACTCTACACACTAGTTGGTAAGATAGTAATTGATGAGGCATCTCCAGTTCAAAAGGGAATAGAAGACAAGGTCCTTTTATGGCATAGAAGGCTAGGACATGTGAGTTAACAGGTTCTACAAGAGCTTAAGAAACAAGATCTACTGAGAGAAGAAAATCTTGGGAGATACCTTTCTGTGAGGACTGCATACTTGGGAAATCAAACAAGAGTTAGCTTCAAAATAGCAACTCATCAAACCAAGTAGACCTTGGATTACATTCACTCAGACCTATGGGGACCTGCAAAGGTAAATTCACATGCTGGGGCAAGGTATTTTCTGACTATTATTGATGACTACTCAAGGAAGGTATGGTTATACATTCTGAAAAATAAAAGTGATACATTTGCTAAGTTCAAAGAATGGAAAACTCTAGTAGAAAATCAAGTTGGCAGAAAAGTTAAGAGGTTAAGGACATATAATGGCTTATAGTATCTGTCTAATGAGTTTAATGATTATGTAAAAGGGAGGGCATGGCTAGGCACAAAACTATAAGGGAAACACTCCAACAAAATAGTTTAGCTGAGAGAATGAATAGAACCATTTTGGAAAGGGTAACTTGAATGCTAGCAACATCATGTTTATTAAAAACCTTTTGGGCTAAGGTTGCTGTTACATCAGTGCACCTAATTAACAGATGCTCATCATCAACCTTAAATTTCAAAACTTCACAAGAAATTTGGCCAGGAAATGACCATTTAAGAATTTTTGGATGTGTTGCATATGCACACTCAAAATCAGATAAGTTAGAACTACGTGCACTTAATGTGACGCCCCTAACCTCCGCTTGGTATGGAACGAAGACTTAGAATATTGGGACATGCAACACAAGGTTACATACCCCCGTTCCTGACAGTTATTATGTAATGCATCCTAGTATGCAATTAGCAGTATGCAATAATCGCAGCGGATAGAAGGGTGAAAACATAACTTATGCCAGAATAACAAAAACATCTCAATTTTATTAGAAATTATCAAGTTCAAAATACCAACATAGCATAGACTTAGGTACAAAGTTAAATCGTTCTCTTCATGTGATCTAAGGCATGAAGGATTAGGGCTACAAACATGATAATCAAATCTAGTCTCTTCTTGAGGTCACGCTCTTCCTCAGTTAGTCGGACCCAGTGCTCCATCTAATCCGTCCTCTTCATATCTTGAGACAACTTTTATCATTCCGAGTGGAATGATAGTGGATCCATGAGGGGTGAGATTTACTTGAAATCTCAGTAAGTTAGCAACCAACTTGCACAAAGATAAAGTATGCATGAAGGATGATAAATATGAAGTGTATGAAATGCAGAAAAATGTGCATGTGTCTCCCATCCAGATTCCTCATCATCTTTAGAAAAATCTTGATGCACTTTCACTTTCAGAGAGCATTTTCACTTTCTCATTCCAAAAACATAACATTTCGAAAGAGAACATTTTCATACTTCATTGCATTCGAAAATCATAACATTTCACCGTTTATTAAAACTATCATTATTAACATACATTTGGTAGCAACATGGTTCCCCATACGCACCATGAGAACCTGTCGGTGACCGTAGAACAACTCATGTTAGTATTACGTCATTATCTGCAGATATAATTCTCACTGCATTGGTAACATAACATAACATCATAATATCATAACGTGTACACCCACCAGCATTAGGTGTCATACATATTGACTTTACTCCGGCGTTCTTTAAAAAGAACCCATTTGATGCCCATTGACTGTTCTTCGTCAATTCAAGGGTTATCACTCCATTCTTACTCACTCTAGAGTGGACAGAGGAGTACTACTAGAATAATTTTCCATTCTAACCTCTGGGGTCGTGACAAAAATTATTTTTTATGCTAAGTTAAAAATGTGTTCCATGACATGTGCATATATAACAAGCTTTTTATGTAAAAATGACATTTATAGGTGCACTATGCTAAAATGGTAGAAATACCACTTGTCATGTAAATATACACTCAATGTATCATATAAACATGATATTTTATGCTCAAAGTGATAATTGAAACATGAATGAGGCATTTATCAATAAATCATAAATAATTTGCCAATGTATAAGTTAGAGGCCAACGTACAAATTTCCGGAGTAATTGAAAATATTGTCATAGCTACGTAAATCAAGTGCATACTAAGTTGAGATTAATACTTCTATGGGTGAGGTCCAAAATCAAAGGTCTAAAAAATGGGTATTTAAAAACAATTCTCCTAGACCCTCAAAAATTGCCGTTAAGGCTCTAAATTTTCACTAATTGCAAATGAACTCCAAATTTAATAAAGAATCATGGAATTCATATTTTTGGCATTCTAAAATCATCTATACCCTTGAATTTTCAAAAATCAAAGTGGAACTTGCCCCAAATGGTCCCAATCCATGGCATGTACTTTAGTTGATGTCTAAGTGTATTTTCAACTATTGGTCCCTATAGTTACATGCATGTGAGTTTTTCTTTAATCACAAATGATCACTAACATCGTTGATGACATAGTAAAGACTAATTCTTGGATAATAGAGTTCATCCCAATACTTAGTCATGGCTAAGATATCCTTAATCTCTACTTCATTCAAAACCGATTCATACTAGATGATCAAAACAAGATAGATTCAAACCCTACCATGGCATGCTTCTAACCACAATTTAAACCTTCCATAATTATGCTAAGACAATAATAAATCATATCAAATCATGCCTAAGACATGCTATGGCTAAATTTTCACTTAAAATCATTTAATTAACCAAACCATCTCTTAATAGACCCGATTTTGATTTAAGCATGATAACCTTCCCAAAACTCACCCAAATTTCGTACCAACTCATGGAAACAAAGCTTGACATGCTAACTAAGATCAAAAATAAGAAAACTAACAAATTTTTTCGCCTTCCAGCCACTCTAGATCGCCTTACACAAGAACACTCAAGAACTCACTAAAGAACTTACTCGATTTCACTCTTTTGATTTTTAAGAGGGGGGAAGTGCTCTTCAAGACTCAAGAGAAAGCTTGGAGTAGAGGTGTGGAGGAAATGAGAGGGTGAGGGGGCCTTTTATAGGTGGCCAAGGGGAAGGGGATGTTGGCTTTGGTCAAGGGAAATGATGCAAGATGGTGTATAAATATGAAATTTCTAGATTTACACTCCATCGTCTATGTCATCTTGTGCAGATCAAAATAGTGCCCTAAATCACCATTATTTTACTCCTATGGTTGCTACATTACTCCTATGGGGGCTGGCCAAGTTGTGGGGTAGAGGAGAGGGAAGAAAAATAATCAAAACCACCCGAGGGGGCAAAGGGGTTAAACCGGTTTTTCTCTTGGCAGGTTTTGATTATTGCCTTGTCTAATCCTTTTGAGCCATCATGAAGATATAGCCCGAATAAGGTGATGGGATGGAGGTGTCCCTGCTGAAATCTCAGACTGCCTTCTACAGTTTGCATCCTTTTGAGCAGGGGAATAGTGGCCTGAAACCACCATGATTTCTTCTCTACTGTGGCTACAATGGTCTTATAGTGACGACCAGGTCGTGGGGTGATAAGTGTGGTTTTATGCTATTTTCGTCCTGACTGATGAGTGGTAGCTAGAATTGAAGAGTGCCGACGAGAAGGAAAATTCAGAATGCCAAGAAGAGTTACCTACCACTACTTAAGGTGGAGCAATCGATAAACTCACCTTGTAACCATGAAACTCAAGTTAGAAAAATTGAGGACTCAAGCTCAGAGGTTAGAAATCAAGGTGGAAAGAATACTTACCAACTAGCTCGAGACAGGGAAAGGAGAGTTATAAGACCTCCACAGAGGTATGCGCAGGCTGAGATAACTGCCTTTGCTCTTACTATTGTTGAGAATGTAATTGAAATGGAATCTAGATCCTTTAAGGAAGCCATGGCTAGCAAAGAGTCAGATAAATGGATGCTTGCAATGCAAGAGGAAACAGAGTCTCTAAAAAAAAAACATGGAAAATGGTTTCAAAACCAGAAAATTGTAAATTGTTTGTGTCTAAGTAGATTTACAAAAGGAAAGAGGGCACACCAGGAGTTGAACTCGCTAAGTACAAAGCCAGGTTAGTAGCTAAGGGGTTTACATAGAGAGAATGAGTGGATTATAATGAAATCTTCTCTCCTGTGGTTAAACAAAGCTCAATAAGGCTTTTACTCTCTTTTGTGGCTTACCAAGACATGCATTTGGAACAACTGGATGTTAAGATAGCTTTCTTGCACGGTGAACTTGAAGAAGTCATATACATGCAACCACCTGAAGGCTTCACTACTGAAACCACAAGGAATCAAGTGTGTTTACTAAAGAAATCACTGTATGGACTTAAACAGTCCCCAAGACAGTGGTATAAAAGATTTGACTCCCACATGATTCACAATGGTTTCAATAGAAGCAATTATGACAGCTGTATTTTATTTTATTTTTTTTGTAAATGCCCTCACTTTTGACGAAGGAATACCTTGGTTATATTATTTCAATTTTCACTTTTCCACTAAAACCATAAACAACCTTATGACCAAAATTATAATCAATAAAAAAAACTAGCATTCCCAAAAGTAACAAAAATTAGCAAGATCGTAAATAAGGTAACACTAATTTAACTGTGCGGATCAAACCTCTAAAAGACCTTGAGCCTAACTTAAAGAATTCCACTCACACGAAACTCTAAAAAACCTTGGAGCATTTCCTTCTCTAAAATATGTTGCACAGTAATATCCCCACTATTAACATCCCCATTGTGACAGCTGTGTGTACTACAAGCAAAACGAAGGAAAGGACATAATTTAGATTAACCAAGTCAAGTGCATGCTTAAGTCAGAATTCGAGATGAAGGAATTGGGTCTTGCTAAAAGAATCCTAGGAATGGAGATAATAAAGGAAAGGAATAAAAGGCTTATCTATTTATCTCAAAAGTCATATATTTCCAAAGTACTTAACATATTTGGTATGAATCAAGTAAAAACAGTTACTTCTATTAGGCAGCATTCAAAATTATCAGTCACTCAAGCACTAGAAACTGATAAGAATAAAGAATTTATGAAAAAAATTCCATATGCCTGCATGGTTGGGAGCATCATGTATGCTATGGTTTGCTCTAGGCCTGATCTATCCTATGCTGTTAGTATAGTGAGAATGTTTATAAGCAATCCAGAAAAATCACACTGGCATGCTCTTAAGTGTGTATTTAAATACTTATCTGGTACAAAGTGCTTAGGACTAAAATTTTGTGAAAATGTGTAGATAGGATCTGATCTACAAGGCTTTGTTGACTCAGATTATGCTCGAAATCTAGACATACGAAAATCACTAACAGGTTTTGTGTTTACTATTTTTGGAGGAGCCGTCAGTTGGAAGGCAAACCTACAGTCAGTGGTAGCCTTATCAACAACTGAGGCAGAATATATTGCAATGATTGAGGCAATAAAGGAAGCTATATGGCTAAAAGGAATATCGTATGAATTAGGCATGTATAAAGGCAATATCACAGTTCACTATGATAATCAAAGCACCATAATTCTTGCCAAGAATCATGTTTATCATGAGAGATCCAAGCATATAGATGTCAAGTTGCATTTCATGAGGGACATTATATTTGCTGGGGATATTAGGGTGGAAAAGGTTCCTACTAAAGACAACCCCTCTGATGTAATGACAAAATCTTAACCAACAACCAAGTTTAGACACTGTCTAAGCTTGATTAATATGGAAAATTGTTGAGTACCCACTAGGGAATTTGCAGGAACATCTAAGAGAAAGAAGAAGACATCTTGCAAGGACTAAATGCTTGCCAAGGTGGAGAATTGTTATAAGAAATGACAACCATTTAGAACCTTACACATGTCAAATGGAGAAAAGCTACAGCCAAGTGGTATGCGAGTTGCAGAGGTGGAGGGTTGCAGTCATTTTGTTATGCATTTGAGAATCTATATAAGGATCGATGTGGTCCATTTCTGTATGATATGAATAGAATGTTACATTGTGCCTAGATGATATATCAGGGATAAATAGAGAGAGAACCTGAGAGATATAGTTTGAGAGAAAAAGTGAAAGAGGGGGTGTGATCTTCTAATCTCGATGCTGTATTTTCATCTTGATCAATAAAACTGAAAGCTCCTAGATGTTCCTGCCTTGGATGTACATCATTAGGATTGAACCATGGAATTCATTTGTGTTCTTTACTGCTTTCCCTATTGCTTTCAATTTTCTGTGAGTTTTCTTGGCAATCTTGGAAGGCAAATCTGCTATGGTATTCAAAGCAGATTGGATTCAGGTTCAACAATATACGGTCACAATTTGCATTTTGATCTAGATTTTTCTTTTCTTTCTTTCATGGTACTTTTATTTAATTTCTTCTATTTATGGTACGTCTATTTAGGGTAAGGTATTCAATAACTTTCTAGCCTGATCATATTTACCTTCCTTTCTCAAGAAAAATGTTCGAAATTGAGTATTTGTATTTCCAATTATATATATAATATATAATATTTAATATACAATGATTGCACCTCACTCCCATGTAAGATAAGTTACAATTCTATAGAAAACTTCTCTCTCTCTCTCTCTCTCTCCAAAACATCTCATGCAAAAACCCAAACCTAGATAATCCAACATCTTTGACTAGATAGGGTGGAGTTTGGCTCCTCCATCCCTCATCCACTCCAATACATCTAGGAACTGGCCTTTTTCTATCCTTTCAGACTATAGAAGCAGATGGGTTGATCTATTATCTTCCAGCCTCCAACAATCGAACACGTTGCTTCACAAGACTCTCTAGCCACTAATCCATCAACATGTAGAAGTAGATTATTGAAACGCGCATTGCACATGGCTCACATGCGACCTACATGGTGTGTGAGATCCACGCGCCGTCGGGCCTTGGACTTTTTCTAGTTGTCATTGCAGCACTGGTGGAAACCATCAATTGCGGATCTTTTAGATCTTACTAAGCTCATCTTCCCCCACTGGCACCCGACCTCTACATGCCAATATAGTCATTGAGAGTTATTTGTTTATGACTCAATCCACCTATCACATGTTATATTCCTATGTTATCGCTTTGCCTACCACTCGCCCCTAGCGGGTGGGTAGCTAGGCCACCTGTTTCTGGGCCATTTTTGGGCCTAGAATCCGCTTTTATATAAAGTTTGTCAAATAAATATAACACAATACTTATAAAATAATATAATGCAATCTACTATAAGCAAAAGCAAAGAATGAATTAAGAGCGATTACGGCTTCTTGTGTGATCATTATCCTCTACCTCGTATGTAATGCCTCGGTCCCGGATGGGGTCGAAGAGTTACTACCTTTTACTTAAAATCAAATATTACAGTACATATATAAATTCCAATCTCTTAACTACACATAGATCTCATTGTTTTAACTCGATTACATCAAATAATAACTAGTAACATCACAAATTCTTAATATAAACGCCAACCCCCAACATATCACATCATCAAAGCACAACAATTTTACTGAATAAATTCCTCAATACTCATATAAATATTCTTTGTTTAATCCACTATACTTAATTCATCTCACCCATGCTCCACAATCTTAATCTTGAGCTGAAAATTTCCTATCATCTAAAAAATATTGTGGAGATAATGGGTGAGTTATCAACAATTCAGTAAACAGAGAACATATACTAGTGTGTAAACATGAGCATTTACTGAGTTCAAGATGAAGAATAAAAATATTTTTTATTTTCAAAATGCAGAATCAGAACATGTTATCAAAAATACCAGAGCGAAAGTTCAAAAATATTCTTATTTAAAATTCCTTTGGTAGAGCATAATTAAAACATCACATTAGAACATAATTCCATGTTTAACCCCCTGTGGTAGGGTTGTGCAAACCCCGGCGGGCCAACCGAACAGAAACAGAATGTGAATCTTCCCTTATTATTCTCAGAGCCCCAAGTTTGCACATGGGAAAAGACCAGCGGCAGAAAAACCACTTTGGCTTCCAAAGTGGGGGCACCGGAAACAAAAAAGTTGGTACCAACCCGAACAAAAAGCCACAGTTTTATACACATGGTAAGGTCAAAATAGAATAGAAAACAGAATGTCATGCCAGAGGTTTCAAAACTCACAGCATATCATATTAGAGTACAGAACATTCAGAATAGAACATAATCAAATTACAAAAATATAATTTATGCACATACTTTTATATTCGCTCTCTTTTGTATAGTTCATAAACAAAGTGCCAAAATAGCTCATGTCTACACTAATCATGCCAAAAAAATACCTTATTCTTATAAAAGAATTTTATGAGTAATGCCGAACAAATAACTGAAGTTGTTTCAAATTTCTTTTTATAATAAATATACATATTTTCCAAAAATAATCTCAGTCCATTTTTATTTTATACAAAATCTAATATAAGAACCTAGCTTACATGAACTTCTACCTTTTCAAAACTTTTCCACAATTGTGCTTAGCAAATATTAATCGCCGCCTATACAATTTTCATGCAATTTCTATAAATTTCCAATTGAAAAACTTATCCGATATTTATCCTGAAATGCTAAAAATTGTCCTATTTTAATTCCTTAAAGCCTAAAATTCTCATAACCCTAAAAATGCCCTCATTTCCCAAATCCATCAATATCCACTTAATATACTCAATCTAATTTCAACACAAACCCTAGTCCATTTAAGAAATCGAACCCAACCCCTTAACATAATGAAAAGTCGTTGTAATAAAAGAATAGAACATAATCAAATTACAAAAATATAATTTATGCACATACTTTTATATTCGCTCTCTTTTGTATAGTTCATAAACAAAGTGTCAAAATAGCTCATGTCTACACTAATCATGCCAAAAAATACCTTATTCTTATACAGAATTTTATGAGTAATGCCGAACAAATAACTGAAGTTGTTTCAAATTTCTTTTTATAATAAAATATACATATTTTCCAAAAATAATCTCAGTCCATTTTATTTTTATACAAAATCTAACATAAGAACCTAGCTTACATGAACTTCTTAGCTTTTCAAAACTTTTCCACAATTGTGCTTAGCAAATATTAATCGCCACCTATACAATTTTCATGCAATTTCTATAAATTTCCAATTGAAAACTTATCTCGATATTTATCCTGAAATGCTAAAAATTGTCCTATTTTAATTCCTTAAAGCCTAAAATTCTCATAACCCTAAAATGCCCTCATTTCCCAAATCCATCAATATCCACTTAATATACTCAATCTAATTTCAACACAAACCCTAGTCCATTTAAGAAATCGAACCCAACCCACTTAACATAATGAAAAGTCGTTGTAATAAAAAAACTACCTAGTCCAAAATAATTTAAAGCTTGAGCCCAACCCAAAAATATTTAACTTCAAAATAACTTAACATAACACACTCAAGAAATTTAAAAAGGGACCCAGTAGTAAATAGGTCCACGTGGCCCAAAGTAAAGAACCCACTTTTAAAACCCTCGTGTTTAGTTTTACAACTAAAGGGAAAAATCATAATTTCATAAAACAATATACAAGATAAGATTTATGGAAAGGCAACCAACTTGTTTTTATTTTAAAAACTATGCTGAGGCATACCGAGAGGGAAGGAGGCGAGTTGGAGTTGGGTGCGGTGGATGGTGGTGATCGCGGCGAAGCACTGAGAGAGAGAGAGAGAGAGAGAGAGAGAGAGATGAGGGAATAGAGAGAGTGTGTGTGAGAGAGATAGAGATGAGGGAACAGAGAGTGTGTGAGAGAGAGAGCGCGGAGAACCACGGCATGAGGGAGAGAGATTGTGACACCCCGACTCCCACGTACAAAAAAAAACACGGGAATCATGACGTCAGGATGATGACAACACGGTCACACATCCCAACGATAGTACCAAGTGTGTGTACATGCAACAGTGTACAATAAACAACGCAGCGGATAAATTTAACAAGTCAACTAAGTACCAGAATTTTAATACAAATATTCAAAACAAAGCATCTTTAAAAAGTTATACAGTCATCCCAAATAAAATGTATACAAGTCTCAAACCATAAACGAGTGATCATCATCACTCCTCGGGCGGAGCCGAATCCTCAGGCTTACCCTCATCCTCCTCTGCATCAAAATCTGCGATACCATAAAATGGTACCACAGGTAAGTATAAACCAAACAACCACGAGATAAAAACATATTGATGCAACCAACATGCATGCATGTGATGAAATATGCATTAAATCCAAAATATCATTTTTCCCAAAAATAGATATTTTCCAATACACGCCAAAATCCCATTTGGCCCAAAAACAATAATTCGTCATTTTCCCAGAAAATGACCCAAGTCAATAAAACATCATTTTCCCAGAAAATGAATCACATAAAATCCTTTTATTCAACACACGCTATTTTTCCAGAAAACAGCCCATTAATCCATTAACTAATGCACCATGATCTCCTATAGGGATCATCCACATGTCCTGGCTTCGTAGTGATACTCAGTTCCGCGCCCAGCGCATTCGTGGCCAAGCACCCACTACCCAACTAGCGATGCCTAGTTCCGCGCCCAGCGCGTTCGTGGCCAAGCATCCTCTAGCCCCCGCCAGCAGAGGGGCCACGGAGTCGGCACAAGACCATCTCGTCCGATCCCGTTGTCGCCCAGCGACAACCCAGGGGACGTCACTCAGTATATTCCGCTCCCGAGTGACCAGAGGAGCTCCACCGAGATAATACCCCATCTCGGCTTGGGGTCGTGATACACACGCACCCAA
This sequence comes from Juglans nigra, assembly GCA_002916485.2. NCBI lineage: Eukaryota > Viridiplantae > Streptophyta > Magnoliopsida > Fagales > Juglandaceae > Juglans > Juglans nigra. Next base: position 26,402,663 of record CM036140.1, read on the forward strand.
AATCCTTTAACACATGAAAACCCAGTTTTCATGAAACACATGAACATGAATGCATGTACACGAAAACCCAATTTCTTTTACAAACATGATCATGCATGCAATATGCCATGTACATGAACAACACCATACCAACAACCAACATCTCACAATGCAAACCAAACACACAACAATTTCGTCCACAATCCATCCGACCCCTAAACTCCTCGGACTCAGTCCGGCATATAACCAACTAGATCACAATAATATGAGTTAGTACAAAAATATATTTAAATCACGATAGTTCTTTGGAAAAATACTTACAGTGCTATATAATGATTTTCGAAGGATCCCGGAGGTGCAAGAAGTGGTGGCTCAGCAACGAAACAGTGTAAAATACACTGTGGTCGTGGGTCTCAAAAACTCACTTTTCAACGGAGACAATCCAAGACTTGAAATTGATAGGGTATGGCTTAGGGATGTCAGTAAAGCTAGTGGTGGTGGTGGTTTGCCATGGGCGGCGGCACAAATGGTGGTTTTAGGTCAAAGATGTCCAAATCAGAAATGGAGATAGGTAGGCTTCATCGGTGACGAATCGGAGCTGGGGTTGAGTCAATTGGGTTGCTATGAGGTCGAGGATGAAGTGGTGAAGAGATGGTGTCCGGAGGTGGTGCGACGGCGGCGCGCGAGCTTAAAGGGTGCCGCGGCTTAGTGTTGGGTGTAAGGGATGTAACACCCCGTATTTTAGTGTATTTTTACTGAAAGATTATTTTTTATTGTTCAAAAATTTATCCTCTTATTTTAAAATTGGTTGGATTTTTTTTTAGTGAGTTTATTTCTATGATTTTAATTTGGTGAAAATTATTTTTATGTGCTTTCCTAATATTTATTTATTGTTATGCATTTAAATTGCTTTTATATTTAAATTAATTACTGTGTGATTTAATTATTTCAATTTGACTTTACCATTGCGTTTGAATTATTTTATTGAACTTATGGTTTTAAAATCGTCTCCGTTGGATCATTTTTGTAACCCAAGTTATGAGGATTGTACCTCATTTCTTTTCCTTCTATTTTTCTTTCCTCCTTTTCTTTTTCCTTTCTTTTCTTTTCCCCCTTATTTCTCCTTCGGCCATCTCCCGCGCGCGACATCTCTCTCTCTCTCTCGCTCTCTCTCTCTCTCGCCGTGCAATCGTTCCTCACCCAGCCCGCCGCCATCGCGCCGCCGTGCGCGACACCGCCCACCCCATCATGCTCCCCACCGGCCGGCGACCTTACCCCACCAACCTCACCTCCATCCGCGCCGTCGTTAACCACCACCAGCTCTTCAAAGCCGCGGCGCCACTTTCGCTCCAGCGCCGCCGTCGCGCCACCTCCGGCCACCATCTTCACACCACTTCATCCCCAACCTCTTGGCAACCCATTGGACCCAACCCCACCTCCGATCTGCCACCGGTGAAGCTCCACCATCTACATTTTTCGATTTGGGTATTTTGGTCTTCTACCGCCCATTGCGCCGCCACCCACGGCCAACCCACCACCACCACTAGCTTCACCGACCTCCCTAGGCCCTACCCTATCAATCTTGGGTCTTCGTTTGCCTCCGTTTGAAAGTGGGTATTTGTGACCCACGACCACAGTATATTTTACACTGTTGCGTTGCTCAGACGTCACTTCTTGCAGCTTCGTGATCCTTCGGAAATTGCTTTATAGCGCTGTAAGTAAGTTTTCTCAAAGAACTTTCGTGATTTAAATGTATTTTTGCACTAACTCATTTTTAACTGTGAACTGGTTGGTTATGCCGGACTGAGTCCGAGAAGTTCGGGGGTCGGATGGATTGCGGACGGAGTTGATTGTATGTTTGGTTTGTGATTGGATTGTGTTGACATTTGTTGGATATTGGTGTCGTGTCTTGTTCACTGCATTTGCACGCATGTTCATGTTTGTAACTGAAAACTGGGTTTTCGCATGATTGCATACATGTTCATGTGTTTATTTGAAAACTAGATTTTCATGTGAGAAATGATTTTTGGGTGTGTTTGAAACGACTGGATTGACTGGTTTGAGAAAAAGGAAAAGAGACTGTAGGGATGGTGGTAAGTAGGGACGGTGGTAGAGTCCCGCCTGTGATTCCCACCTACGGTGCACGCGATAGGGATGGTGGTAAACAGGGATGGTAGTTGTGTCCCGCCTGTGATTCCCGCCTACGGTGCACGCGGTAGGGATGGTGGTAAGCAGGGATGGTGGTATAGTCCCGCCTGTGATTCCCGCCTACAGTGTCCAATAAATTGTTGAGTTTTGTGTAAATCATTTTTTGGAAAAATGTTGGATTATATGTTTTGGCTAAAAATGGGATTTTTAGCGTGTGTTGGAAAAGTACTTGTTTTCAGGAAAAATGAGGTTTTGGGATTTGTTAGTTGGTTGCTTTAATGCGTTTTTATCTCGAGGGTTGTTTGGATTATTACTTACCTGCGGTACCGTTTTATGGTATCGCAGATTTTGATGCAGATGAGGATGATGAGTCTTAGGCTTTGGCTCCATTGGGAGAGCGATCTGGGATTGCTCTCGTGCATCGATATTTATTATCCTAGTCTTTTATGTATTTACCTTTTGTAATATATTTGGGATGACTGTATAATTTTTTTTTAAAGATAAATTATTTTGGATACCTGTATTTAAATTTCTGGTACTTAGTTGACTTATTATATTATCCGTTGCGATTTTTGTTGTGCACTTTTGCATGTTGCACACACTTGGGCACATTTCGTTGGGATGCGTGACCCATGTTGTCATCATCCCGATGTCACGATTCTCGCGTCCCTATACGTGGGAGTCTGGGGCGTCACAAGGGCTATCGGCGGCGATAGAGGAGCTGGAAATGGAGGGAGGTGGTCGCCGGCCAGTGGGGGAGCTGAAGGGAGGGGCGGTGTCGTGCACGGCGGCACGACGGCGGTGGGTTGGGTGAGGAAGAAGCAATGCACGGGGAAGGGGAGAGAAGGGTGTCGCGCGGGGGAAGGAAACGCAGCGGGAAAAGAAAAGAAAAAAGAAAGAAAAAGAGAAAAAGAAAAGTGGGGAAAAGAAATGAGGTCCAATCCTCACCTCTTGGGTCACAAAAAAATGATCCAACGAAAATGATTTTAAAACAGCAAATCAAATTAAAATAATTTAAACGTAATGATACAATGAAAATAAAATAATTAAATCCAACAATCAATTAATTTAAAAAGAAGAACAATTTAAATGTACAACAATAAATAATATTAAGAAAACATATCAAATTTAATTTTCACAATTTAAAGATCATAAAATAAACCATTTAAAATATCTGATAATTTTAAAACAAGAGAATAAATTTTTGAATTATTAAAATAATCCTTCAGTAAAAATACACTAAAATACGGGATGTTACAGAGATGTTACTGAGAAGGAGGGTAGTGTGGTAGGACCCCATGCTTTGTAGCCCATGGCCAAGCCAACAGCCATGTCAAGACAAGGCTAGATAGCCCCACAATAGCCCCATGGGCATGCCATGGGGCCTGCCAAGACATGCCTAGGATGCCCAGTGAGATTGGTGACCAGGCCAGCCCGTGCAGCACGCCCAGCTTGCCCAGCCTGCCTAGCGCGTGCAGCGTGCATGCCCCGCGCGCGCGCACGCGCTGCACCAGCGTGCCCTGCGCACACGCCCCTGCCTGGGCCATGCTAGCCCACCCATGGGCTCATGCATGCCATGGGTCAACTTGGCCCATGCCAACTATGTTATTTTTTATTATTTATTTTTATTTAATTATTTATTTTTCAATAGACCTATTGGGAATTTCCAAGTTGTAATAATTGTAGCAAAAATAAAGCAATTGCAAGGCAATGATTAATTTTTTTATTTGTGAAACGAAATACTTTTTTATTAAAGCATTTTTCGGACATATTTTATTTGTTTCTAAAGAAAAGAATGAGAGAACTCACCGAATCGTCATCTAAAGCCGAAATAACAACACCTGCCATGTCTAAATATTTTCTACTTTGCTGTCAAAATCAATCCACGCTGCTTCTAGGCTATCATATGTTCCTTCCTTCTGATATTCTACAAGTGATCCGATATCGTAGATGGGATACCTTGATTTAAGTCGCATCAACTTGCGTCCTTTAAAATGATACCGAACGCCAAAGATAGTGCCATTGCTCTTAGGCCTTAGATTGACAGATGGTATTTGTGTTATAGCAGTTTCATTTGCCGCAAGAGTGGCCAGGCATTCCAAACTACTCAGGTCTGGTAACTTCTCAAGGCTTGAACATTCGTCAAGTCCCAATGCTTTTAATTTTTTGAGACTTCCGATGGATGGGTGGACCTCACACAAGCTTCGACAACCTGAAAGGTATATTCTCTTAAGATTTGGGACTCCAGTCAAATCTGGTGTTTCAATCAAGTTCTTTGAATATCTCAGATCAAAGAACTTCAAATTGGGTAAAACCTGTTATAAACAAGTAGTTAATTGGATCAAAATATAAATATATTAACTTGTTTGGAAAATTAACGGGGAATTATTAAGATGAATACGTATTTATACAAGTGAGAAACTTACCATCGACCCCTTCCATAGTTGTTTCATACGGCTAAAAGGCATCCTTAGTACAGTAAGATTTCCAGGTTGGAAACTGCTCGGAAAGGATTTCAAATAATATCCAGGCAACTCTAGGTATCGCAACTCAATGGTTGGCAGGTATTTTAAAGGATTTCTACGCCATTTTAAAGTTCGAGAATGATGGATTTCAAAGTATCTCAATTTTCTCATCTTTGACAATGCTTTGGCGTTGAGTCTCTGATCTTTCGTTTCAGGACAAAAATCCACGACTATGGCTTTAGTTGCATCAGTTCCCTGGTAACTAAGAAACAACAGATTAGCAAGAATTAGGATGAAAATATACCTTTTTTATATTAATATCTACACTAATCAACTTACAGTATCATTCTTCAGTACGTTAAAGACATCCTCATGACAAAATAGTCTACTACGTCGTCCAGGTTCTTCAGGGCATTCGCGGCGAACTATTTCCCTGCCCAGTTCTTTTAGCAAATCATGCATGATCAACGTTCCCTGATATGTTTTGCTTACGAGGGACCTCTCAACGAGAACATCAAGGTCGATGCGATAATGACCAAATCTTTCTAATAACATGTTAGAAAATATGTCCCGTCCTCCGAAGAAACACACCATATCCAAAAATAACTCTTTTTGCAATTCCTGCAGCCCATTAAAACTTATTTGAAGTACATCCATAATTTTTGGATTAAGAATTGCTTTTAGTTTTTCTCTCTCACTTTCCCATGCATCCATTGTTCTCCCAAATAAGAAGGAACCCAAAACTTTAAGAGCTAAAGGAAGGCCTCCAGCAGACTTCACAAAATGCTTAAATAGATCCATGTAATTCTCTGTAGGATGGGTTTTCTTGAAAGCTGACAAACTAAAGAGTTGCAAAGCTTTTTCTATTCCAAGCTGCTCAACCTTATAGATATCATTCACTCCATGTGTTCTCAACAGATGACTATCTCTGCATGTTATAATCACCCTACTCCCTGGACCAAACCATTTCCATCCCCTCCCTGCTAATGCCGTTAGTTGTTCTTCAGTATCCACATCATCAAGGACAATAAAAACCCTTTTATTCTGCAGCATCTTCATTATACTCCCAATTCTGTGGTAATGATTGTATACATCTATTTTCTCTTGCATGATTGCAAAAAGGAGTTCTTTTTGTAAAGAAGCTAGATCACGAGCAATAGTAGAGTTTTCTCTAATACGAGAAATAAAGCTGCTTCCTTCAAATCGACAATTAGAATTAGAAACTCGATCATAAATTATTTGGGCTAGCGTTTTCTTACCAACGCCACCCATCCCATGAATTCCTACAAAGCGAACATTGTTCGATTCCATATCCAATAACTTCATCATTTTGTCTACTTGGGAGTCTATTGCAACAAGTTTATTGTAATCAAGATGTGAGAATCTAGAATTCAACTCACGAGATATACGTCTGCTGATATCTTGTATAATTGTTGATTTGTACCTATAAATTGATAGAACAATTAATATTGACGAGACCTGAATCGACATGAATAAAAAAAAAAAAAACGCTAGCTTTAGTTGATAATTAGCATTGTTTATTAGAGGAAGCGTATTAAGGCTGCAGATTCATCAGAACTACAAAAAGGCCTTGCCAACGCAACACCCACATTTAGCACTCTCTCTTTACGGAAATAACAAGAATACTCATGGAATGCTCTGGAATACTCATGCATAACAGAATGTGATGAGGTGTACAATGGAGATCCAATCTTGTATTTTGTTTGTTATGAATTTGGCATTGTATACTGCCTATAAAAGCTCTACTTTAGAGCACTGTTGTAGTAAGGAAAATTCTATAATATAGAATACGGTTTGTTGAGATTTTGTTCTCTTTCGGGTATTTCATCAAGCACATTTTGTGCAATACTTCATTTTCTCATTAAAGCGAAACACTTTTAATTCGTACTTCAATATTTTCCCTCTTGCGCGCATCACTCGAGCTGCCAGACCAGATCACAATTTAAACATTTTAAAAATTATAAATGTCATAATTTAGGTAGATATAGATACATGTTAATTGCTTGCTATATATCTGTCATTGCAAGAAGAAAAGAGGAAATGTTTTACCTGTCATGTATGTGCTCTCCTACAAAATTGCCGACTTTTCTGAAAGCATTTCTCCACATATCAATCTCTTTGATGTCTACCTTGGGATCTTTTTCATGTTTGGCAAAAGCTTCTGCAAAAGTCCCTCTCTGATTTCTTACGTTTGAGGGATCCACATGGTAGAAAATAGGAATAATTGTGATCAGCTTCGTCTTTTTCTCCCATCTAACGATCTCAGCAAGTTCCCTCATGAGGCACATTTGGAAGAAGCATAATTTGCCGAAAGAATGACGATGGCGTATTGTGATTTTTGAATTGCTTTCAGAAGCGCTTCAGAAATGTCTTCTCCATGCTTGAGTGTTTCGTCATCCCTAAAGACCAGAATGCCTTTCCGTTTTAAATCATGATGTAAATGATCCGTAAATCCCCTCCGGGTGTCTTCGCCATAGAAACTAGGTCTTGTTTATTTTCAGAAAACATATCATCTCATCTCAGCTCATCATTACAATTTTTTTAAATCTCCACACAAAATAAAATAAATAATTCAACTTTTTTAAATCTCAAAACAAAAATAATATTAAAAAATATATTCTAACAATATTTTATTCAACTTTTTAATTTTAATCTCAACTCATCTCATTTTATCTCTGAAAATAAATGAGCCAGAAAAACTTGATGTTCCCAATGAGGCGAAGAAGAATGATCTCTTTTTCTTTTCTTGCTAACTTCAGAAGTAGATGAAGAGGGTCTTCGAGTGGCCATGAATGCAATGCAAGAGATTTAGAAGCTTAATTGTGGAAGCTGGGAATATTGGTAATTTGCGGGAATAGCACTTCTGTATGTATATATAATAGAAGCTAGCCATGGAGTACTAGTAGTACTGGTCGACCTGAGATGGAAAGTTCCAGGTAGACAACATCAACTTTCGGTTTATTTGGTAACCCATCACAGGTCCTATGGCATACGAATTTAAGGTTCTGCGCAACTTCTCTCATCTTGTACTTAATAGGGCAAAAATGTAAATTAATTTGGTAAAGCTGTTGACTGACTTGGCTACATTTTCTAGAGGAAGATCGAAGATATTCATTTGATATAGTGAATATTGCAGAGAGTAAAGAAGATGAAGTGCTCAAATTTCAGGTATAAATTAAAAGGCAAAAGTTTGTCACAAATTTAATTAAGAATACAAAAAACTTTGCCACGTAAATTGAAATTGGGTTTTTCACAATGAGGCCTAGGCCTGACCAGGAAAGCCTGAGCCCAAAAGAAGGGATCGGCTCAACCTTCACCAACTCCATAGGATAAAAACCATAAAGCCTGAATTCATATAGAATCCATACGTTTCGCCATAGACACAATATATATATATATATATATATATATATATATATATATAGTCGTACCGTATGTATTGTTTGGAGAAGCCAACAATCCATGTATAGATTGAACATGTCCGATATCTGAACTAGAGCATTTCCAATGGATTTAGTAAAATTCATATTTTTGTAAAATTTGAAAGAAATAGTTGAATATAGCCCATCCAATAGATTATGTATTTTATAACTAATATCTAGTTTGCTACAGTAAGATCTCTACATCTATATAATACCATTCATACTTGTATAAGTATTTAATTCATTTTTCTCTCTATTTTTTACGCTTTATTCATTTTTTTTTTATCTACTTTCTACTTTTTACTTTATTTGAAATGAATAAAATATATTAAAAAGTATAATAGTTAAATGAAATAAATAAAAAATAGATAAGTTAATGTATAGTATATTGCAAAAATCAATATGTAAAATAAAAAAAAAAAAAGTGAATTTTGATTAAGTATTTTAAAGGACATGATGAAAAATCCATTAGGAGTGCTCTATATTAGTTTGCAAATCTAACTCGTATAAGATCTTGATGGGTTTCACACACACACACTAAAAAAAACAGTATTTCCCATTGCCAAAAATCGCCGCAAATAAGCCATAATATGGTTGGATTTGATCTTTCTCAGCAATTTTTACTGCACCGAATGTCCGTCGCAATTGTTTACTCAATTATTATTTAAACTAGCGAACAACAAAAATTATCGCAAATATTTACTTTTTCGGACAATTTGCTTTCGCCGTAAATTCCAAATAAAACACCACAGATATCCATTCAGTTTACTTATTAAATTGCCAAGAAATTTTTTTACAATGAATTATAGTCATCGCAAATATTTAATAAATTGCCACAAATGAGAAGATCTATTCCAACAGTCTAATTAAATTACTGGAAAATCTTTTTGCGGCGAATTATAGTTGTTGAAAATAGTATAAAAATCACCGGAAAAGTATTTCCAATGATATTTGATTTCCACAAATAAGTTTAATATACGGAAAAAAATTTCTGGCGAATTTTACTCGCTAGAAAAAGTATTTCACAAAATAATAAAAAAAAAAATTCCACAAAAATCCTGATGAACTTATTTAACTGTAAGATATAATTAATATATGTTTAAAACCATGCGCCATAGTATCTGTACATAAATTTCTTTTACATCTAAGGTTATATTATTAAAATATGAATGAATGCATGCATACAGCCATATCCATGTAATTCATCAAAATCTAATATATTCCCCTATAGATATCACATATAGGGTGGTGATTCTCCTTGTAGCAAGATTTATGGTATGGTTTATTCCCAGACGTAGAGAACTAACTATAAGTGGGCAAAAAGAATAGATACGTAAAATTCACTGTCACAAGTAGAAATTTAAATTCAAAAGAAAACAAAACTAGAGATCCCTACAGCTATAACAAATAGAAATTTAAAGGCCAAGGTTCAGGCAAAAGTAGTAACTTCTGGCCAAGGTTCAGCAATATTATTGAAGAAGCCAACTAGTCCAGTACCTAGGCCTATAAGAAGTGCAAATGCCCACTTGAGTAAAACATACTGAAATATTTGAAACAGAATAAACAATAACAGCCTTAGTCTTCATTGAAAGCCATAATATTATTTGTGAACTTCGAACTATTACTTACTCTAGATGGACTGGAGATGTGAATAATGACAGATTCAACAGTTGCAAATATATTCAAACATGATTCAACATATCAAAAAGTGATCATCACAAACATAGGAATAGGTTGCAGCTCTTATGAATAATAACATTCCCCTGGTTGCATATTCCAGGAGAAGGCATCTACTGATTAAAAACAAAGAAGAGGACACCTCACAATAGACTGCAAAAGTCTTAAATTTTCCAACTGAATCACAAGTTTGTGAAGGCGGGGGTAAATGGTAAACATCACTAGCTGAGCAGTCATTAGATTCTCACCTTTCCATGGTTACCTTTACTTGTTGCAACTAAAGGGAGTTCTGCAACTTCTCGACCAAAAACTCGAAGAATTCCAGCCGATACGGTGAATGAGCTGCAGTGTCAGCAAAAAAGACCGTTATCATATCTTCAAGAGAGACAGCATATAAGGTTAGACCTTAGAGAAGACTAGCTCTTACTTGACCAACCAGTACATTCCCCCAAATTCTTGGCCCCTTATGTTTTTTCTGAGAGAGAGAGAGGGGCGTTTAAGTGGATATGGAAAAGAATGGAAAAAGGCGACTAAACATGGGCTCTAACAGCACAGTATCAATGATGAAAAGATCTTAATTGCTCACCCTTAAACCATAGCTGGAATAAGGTCCTGTCCACTAATTGAGTCTATAATAGGGGCAAAGCAATCCTGAAATACAAAGACAATCATCTCAAACTAAATATAGCACAGCTTTCCACTCATTTTCAAGCATATGAAGATCTTCACTTGTTACCCCCATGTGCAAACATTACAGATGTGATTTCTAAAAGCTTCAAGCAATTATGAAGGCTAAAGGTAAAGAAAAGAATCAGTATATATCTCAAGAGAGTCCAAGCGTCAGATGGGATGACTTCACCATAACAGTAGCAAATCACTCAATTTTAGCGGCTGAGCAACATCACACTTGATATGGGAAATGCATAAGGAAGTGCAGTTTGAGAGAATACTATTAACTGATATTTTTTTTTTTTTTAGTAAGTATTAACCAATAAATTAACTGCTGCAAAAACCTAAATACATTCGTTTGCTTCCTAAACTCCTCTCGACTCATCTTAACTCATCATTACAACTTTTTCAAATTCCAATACAAAATATAATAAACAATTCAACTTTTTCAAATCTCAAAATAATAATAATATTAAAAAATAATATTCTAATAATATTTTATCATCTAAACTCAACTCAACTCAACTCAACTCAGTTCAACATCTAAACGCAGCCCAGAAGTTCAATCTGGTCATTAATCTTAATAAAGAAAGCACGCACATTAATAGAAATATATTAGAAGTGAGAATATTATGTTAGAGAGAGAGAAAGACAACTTGGTATATCCTTTTGCAGATTTAATTGTCTTCTAACTCCTTAAGACCATAAAAGCTTTTGATCAAAGACAAAATTTCTGTACCAGTAAGTCTACTTCTACAAGAAACACACAATGGGGCCATAGAATCTGAAACAACAAACAAAAAGTCCATATGCTTAAGTATATTTGAGCTGAACAGAGGAAGATAAAAAAATCAATTGCTACTTGTCCTTTACCAAATTCGTCCTTCAATTTCTTTATGAGATTGTGAGATCGTGGTTTCTATGAAGGTTTTTCTACCTCTTGACATGGCCTAAAACAAGGGAATGGCGGAGAGGATGAGAGCTGTTTGCTGTTTGAGGTTGAGTTAAAGAGATGAGAGAAAGGCAAACTAAGGGGCTAGAACTTAAGAGGAATCAGATCAGCTAAAGTTGCTAAATTTTCTGCACTAGCTTGTACAGCCAATAAGTTAGTTGTATACCTGTTTCAAAATGCAGGGGATGTGCTCAGCAGAGGAGTGTGGTGATTATTGTGGTTTTCGAAGAAGAGGAAGGAGTTGGGACAGAAAATGAAATGGGAGGTGGTATAAATAGAAGAAAGAATGTGGGATGGATGGTGGAGATTTACAGATATAAAGTAACCAACTTTAGAAACGAGAACTTTTGAGACCCACATAAAACAAAGAAAAACAAAACAAAAAATGACCCACATGACGAATCATCCAAAAGCATTTCTCATCTTAATAAAATGCAATTTGTTCAACAGAAAAAGGAATGGAACGGAAAGTCTCCCTTTTAAATTTTCCCTAAACATGGGTAACTTCTTTATATATATATAGGTAATCAGTTTTAATTTACATTTGACACATTTCAGCCAAAGATGCCCTCATGTACATTATCATGTTATCATTCCAAATACAAAGTTGAAGCTAGCAAAGCTACCACATCATCGATAACAAATATACGTTTGCAGGCATCGATAACAAATATACATTTGCAGGGATGATGGAAAGGAAGGGAAAAGAAAGACATAACAGGAGAGTAAGTGAGACATAGAAAGAAGGGCAGGAAAAGTGCCAAAACAGAGAGTACCAATTTATATATATAGAATCAATGCTTTTGAGGATGAAGCTATAAATTATGCCAAAATGGGAGTGAGTGCATGATCACTCTCTCTTGGGTAAGTTTGAAATCCGCCTTAATTCCCTAGATAAGAGGAAAAAAAATCTAGTACTAAAATATGAGTACTACATGTTGTGACAAGAAATTTTATCATTTCTTGAATTAGATTGAATTGATCAGACTAAAATTTTTAAGAAGCTTAGTGTGCAAATTAAAGAAATAAATACACAACCTGAATTTTACATAATTTATTAGTACTTCTGGTGTGAATCTCTTAAATAGTATTAAATGCTTATAATCATAAGCTTTATCTATACAATTATGCAAAATAGATACACAAATAATGTTGATGATGAGGCATTCATAACTTTACACACACACATGAGAATGATTAGATATTGTATGCCTCCAGCTTAGAGCAGATAGATTGATTAGGTTCTTTAGCTCATGATACATGCTTGCATAAAAAAAAAACGCGTGGTACTCATCTTGCAGAACTATATGATCATGAGGTAATATATGCTAATTAATATACTTCCATTCTTTACAGCAAGCTGCCAAGCTATAATATTACATATATATATATATATATATATGCTCTCTTTTAATATATTTTTTGGAAATATATGTTTTTATTTTTATCATAAACAGATGAACATATATATATATTTGCAGTGCTCCAAATTCTTCTAAAAATTAAAAAAAAAAGGAAGAAGAAAAACAAAAGATTAAATGGGCAAAAATGATCTGATTTCCCAAAACTTTTGGGGGATAATTTTTTTTTTTTTTATAAGTACTTTTGGGGGATAATTAATGTAAGCTGCTGTTAAATTAAAACATATAAATCCCTATTGATCTAATACCCAATGCCAAAATCTAATTAAAACATATAAATCCCTATTCCAGGACAATATGCAAATTTTGTCCCACACAACTCTTAGCCACCAACACAAACAACAAAGACACACAATAATCTTGTTTATTATGCACTCTTGCATAACAAAATAGAGAGATGAGAGAGAGAGAGACGATGGAGGAGAGATGACCTACCGACGAAGACGAAGAGTATGGTGGTTGTGGTGGCAGAGCATGTTAAGGAAAATTCCATGTCTACAGCACATGCGCCATCACAGGCATCACAGGCAAGTAAATCGAGCAAGACCCCATAACAAATTCTCTACTAGAAGCTGCACAGCCAGCTACTGCCCCTACTACGGATCCGGCCTGCATGAGCCACACTGCTTCGCTGCTACTGCTACATGCTGCCTCTGCTGTACTACATTCTGCAGCTTGTAACAAAATACCGTTAGAATATTCCTGTAACGCCCCGTTCCCAGAGGGATCGAAGAGTTGCTCCCTATAACTTAAAATTCATCATTCATCAATATATTTACAGACTCCAAAATATAAAGTCATCAGAATACTACAAAATCTCTTAATAAAATTCACCACTTCTTAGAGATCTTCTATGAGTAAATCCACTATGCTTAAATAATCATCTCACCGATGCTCCATAATCACGATCCTTAGCTGGACTATTCAAAAATCATCTGAAAAATAATTGGAGATAAGGGGTGAGTTATCAACAACTCAGTAAGCAGAGGACATATACTAGTGTGTAAACATGAGCATTTTCACAGAATTCAAAATTCATAAATAAAACATTTCAATATCAATATGCAAATCTCAAAAATACACATTATCAGAAAATCAAAGCGACTTTTCAAACATTTCATATTTAGAAACCAACTTTTCATATTCAAAGACCCCTTTGGCACAACATGACTGAACATCTTCATCTTATCATATCATATCAGAGTATCATATCAGAACAGAGACCATGTTTAACCCCCGTGGTAGGGTTGTGCATCATGCGGAAAGCCAAGTAGAACATAAATCACCATGTTACGAAAGCGATTGCACTCAGAACAGAAAATCACTATTATATCCCATGGAGGGCCAGAGGTCACTATTATATCCCGTGACAGGGCCGGAGGTCACTATTGTATCCCGTGATAGGGCCAGAGGTCACTATTGTATCCCGTGACAGGACCACATATCAGAGCAAAACTGAATCAGAATCACCATATCAGAATCAGAATTAGAGTCAGAACAGAATCAGGAAGTCATGCCAAAGGTTTTTCAGAAATCACATCATATCAGAGTACAAAACCTCTTCAGAATAGAACAGAATCAGATCACAAAACATAATTTATGCACAAAATTTCATATTCGCTCTCTTTTTCAAAGTTCAGAAACAGAATGTCAAAAATAAGCTCATGTCTACACCAATCATGACAGAAAATACTTTCTTCTTAAACAGAATCTCATGAGTAATACAGAACAAATATCTGAGGTTGTTTTCAGATTTCTTTTCATAACAAAACATGCACATTTTCCAAAAAGGACCTCAGTTCATTTTATTTTATGCAAAGTCTAGCATAGGAACCCCGCTTACCTGGACTTCTTAACTTATTCAGAAATTCTCCACAACAGTACTGAACAATTGTCACTCGTTACCTATAAAAATTTATGTAACTTAAATAAATCTCCAGTGAACAAATAAATCTCATATTACACCTGAAGTACCTATTTTAATTCCTCAATACTTAAAATTCTCTTAACTCTAAATATCATCACTTTTTAATTTCATCAGTATCCACTTAAACGAATCCATACCGAAGAGAGTAATCGAATAAATATTATGATAGAAGAATACCGGTGTTTTTTTAAAATACTAAGGTACCCATAACGTATTATAGATTAATAGAATACTATGGCTACTTAAAAATCCCATAAAATAAGGCCAACTTAAAAAATGAGTTCAATTGAAAACTAAGTAATTCAAATTAACAATATAATCATTTTTTTTTCTTTATGTATAATAAAATCCAAGCCCAATCATTAAAACATAAACCCATTAAAACTAAAACCACGAAACCAATATCAGAAAACTGCATCATACTAAGGGCCAAAACTGTAATTATCAATCAAAATATTTCCTAAACATACAGAAGTTTACGGGAACAATTAAAATCATACTAGAAACAAAGCAACATCGCATGGTTGGACAGTAACGGAGAACCTACCGAGAGAAGTTTCGAGCTGCGGGAAGCGGCTGGGCACGGCGGCTGGGGTGGAGATGCTGGCGAGCTGGGCACGGGGAGAGAGAGGGACGTGCGATTCAGAGAGAAGAAATCTGAGAGAGAGAGAGAGTTTATGGGATGAGCAAGCTGAACGTGAGAGAGAAAACAGAGAGGGAGATTACCGTGCGGCGGAGGTGGCATGAGGCGGACCCGGGGTGATGGAAAACTTCGCCAACGGTTTTTGGGGCCGCAACGTGAAGGAGCTCACAGTGGGTAGTGGTTGTAATGGCTCAAGATAGAAGGAAAAACATCCTCTGTTTCGGGAGTGAAGAACAGAGGCTTGCGGGATGGCTATCGAAGGCTACACTGGTGGGTTCACAACTGGGTCACGGTGGCGGCGGTCTGGGCAGTTGGTTACGCACGGTGGACAACCTAGGTTGCGTCCGCTGATGGTGAGGTCGCACGGGAGTTGGTTTTTAAGGGAACAATACACGGAAACAACTACCAATTGTCTCTCGGGATGGGCTCGACTGCGATGCCCAGTGGCTGGGAATGGTTTCAAGGAGGAGTTTGGGTGATGGCCGTTTACGGTGGAAGTGGGTTGCTGTTTGTTTTTATGTGGAGAAAGGAGTTTGGCGTCGAACTAGGAGGGCTGGGTGGTTCTGCAGTGGTTCAGCGATGGCACAGGGTAATTCTCAAGGTATAAGATGAAAGTGTATCTTTATGTGGGTGATAAGAAAACCCTAGAGAAAGTGAAGAGATAGACGTGCATGGATAGTGCCGTGCGTGGGAAAATAAAATTGGAAAAAAAATAAAATAATACTAATTATAGTGCAACCATAAAATTATACCTTAAAGCAAAGAGTAATTTAAATGCAAATACTAATTAATTTCAAGAAAGCACATCAAAGTAAATTTTCACAACCTAAAAATTATAAAATAAATCCAACGAGAAATCTGATAAATTTTAAAACAAGAAAAACAATATTTA
Organism: Juglans nigra; assembly: GCA_002916485.2. Lineage (NCBI taxonomy): Eukaryota > Viridiplantae > Streptophyta > Magnoliopsida > Fagales > Juglandaceae > Juglans > Juglans nigra. The sequence goes on from CM036140.1 coordinate 26,418,879, forward strand.
AAAATAATTAAAATAATCTTTCACTAAAAATAAATACACTATAAATACGGGGTATTACAATTCCTGTAATAATTATTCGTAGCATGCTACTATATAAAGGCCTTTGCCTCTGTAAATCAATTCAATGAGAAGAAACCTTTTCACAACTTTTCTCGTTCTATCATGGTACCAGAGCTAATATAGGACCAACATCCATGGCGCCTTCTTCTTCCACCCAACCCATTCCCAATCTATCTCATACCATATCTGTCAAACTCACCCCCGAAAACTATCATCTTTGGAAAAATTCAACTTGTCCCCTATCTTCGTGGCCAATGCCTCTACAAATATGTAGATGGCTCTTGCCCTGCTCGCAAACACTTTCTTGAAAATAAATCTCCTAATCCTGACTATGAACATTGGCTACAACAGGACCAACTGGTTATGTCTGCCATCATTTCTTCTCTTTCAGAACCTTTAATGGCTGAAGTTGTTGGCTGCAACTCTGCTCGTGTAGTTTGGACCTCTCTCAAATCCTCCTATGCTTCCGTTTATCAAGCTCATTTAATGCAAACCCAGCTTCAACTTGCATCACTAAAGAAAGGCGCTAACTCGATCTCGATTTATTACCGCCGTGCAAAATCACTAGCTGACACCATGGTTGCTGTTGGGTGAGCTCTTCCTCCAGCAGAATTTGTTCCATACTTACTTGCTGGCTTAGGAGCTGATTATGATGGCTTGGTCGCCTCTGTTGCAACTCGGCTTGATCCTATTTCTCCTCGAAGAACTTCTTGGCCATTTACTTGCTCATGAAGCCAGAATGCTTCATCATACTGAAACCAACTTCTTCCCTTCAGATGTCTCAGCTAATTTTTCAGCAAAATCCAATGCTCCTCAGTGTGGTCATGGCCCTTTCCGTGGTCAAAATTCCTTTCGTGGCCGCAACAAGGGGGCCCTTTCAGTTCAAATCGTGGTCATGGAAATTTCTCAGGTAACCACAGAACAAACTTTGTTTCTCAAACTGATCCTCCATTAATTTGTTAGGTCTGCAATCGACATGGTCACTCAGCCCTCACCTGTGTGTATCACTTCAATCAAGCTTACACTACAGCCCCACCTATGATTGCGAACTTTTCCAACTTTTCTTCGGCTCCAAGTTGGTATCCAGACACAACTGCTACTCATCATATTACTAATGATCTTGCGAACATGAATTTACAAGCTATCGATTACCATGGGGAGGAGCAATTGCGTGTTGGTGATGGAACTGCCATCCCTATCTCACATACTGGTTCTGCCTCTCTCTTCTCACCAACCTCTACATTTCATCTCAAACAATTGTTATGCGTCCCTTCTTTTCAAAAAAATCTCATCTCCATCCAAAAGTTTTGTGTGGATAACAATGCATTTTTTGAATTTTATTCTGACTCTTTTTGCATAAAGGATCGCATCTCGGGGAAGCTTCTACTCTGCAGGAGCACGCGTAATGGTCTCTACCAGTTCACACCATCCTCAGTCCCTTCCGCTGCACTGACCACCGCCACTTCCTCGGTTCCTCAATGGCATTCTCGTCTCGGCCATCCATCCTTCAAGCTAGTCCATTCCATTTTACAACAACACAATCTACAATATGATCCCTCTCAGTCATCTACCTTTTACAACGCTTGTGCCCAAGCAAAGTCACATAGGCAATCAGCTCACAAAAGACCTCATAAATCTGTTGCCCCTTTTGATTTAAATTTTTTCTGATCTTTGGGGACCATCCGCTCATGTATCAAGTGATGGTTATCAATATTACATTTCCTTTGTCGATTTTTCTTGAATTACATGGCTTCCCTTTAAAATCCAAATCTCAAGTATTTGATATTTTTCTTAAGTTCAAAGCTCATATTGAACTTCAGTTTAATTCAAAGATTAAGAAATTTCAATCTGATTGGGGGGGCAAGTTCCGCCCATTTTCAAATTACCTTGCTACTGATGGCATTCTCCATCATATTACATGTCCTCATACTCACATTCAAAATAGAATCATAGAGAGAAAACATCGCCACATTGTCGAGACGGGCTTAGCACTCCTTTCTCACACATTAGTCCCTTTAAAATTCTGGTCTTACGCATTCCTTCATGCAGTTTATCTCATCAATATGCTACCCTCACCATCACTTAATCACTCATCACCTTTCCTCCTCCTTCATAACAAACACCCAGACTATAGCTCTTTACGCACATTTGGTTCTGAGTGTTGGCCATTGACCACTCCCTACAATCACAAAAAATTTGCCTACCGTGCCATTTCCACTACTGTTTTGGGTCTCAGTCCTCTTCATAGAGGTTACATCTGCTATCACATTCCAATAGCACGCATATATATTTCCAAAGACGTTCTTTTCAATGAAACATCTTTCCCTTGGGCAAATATTTCATCACCAAAAGTCCCCAATCAACCAACCCACACAACCTTACCTCATTTCACGCAAACCACACATTTAAATCACTTAAAAACACTACCCTCAATACTGGGTCCTCCCCCTCAATCCTTGTCTAGTTCCCCTGTTTTATCATTAAACACGCACAGCTCCCCTCCTATGGTTGCTCCATAGGTTGTGCATTCTATGGAGACATGATCAAGGACCTTTTCAAGTCGTCCTTGGCAGTTCAACGATGGGACCATGCGTTGGCCACCAGCCCGTGCACTTCTCACTACTCAAGTCGACATACCCGAAGCTCCTTCATGTCTGACAATTGCACAACAATATCCCGAATGGCGTGAAGCCATGTCTAAAGAATTTAATTCTCTACTTTCTAACAATACTTGGACCTTGGTTTCAGCTTCTCATGCACCTAACACAATGGCTTATAAGTGGGTGTTCCGCACCAAACGTTTTGCCGATGGCTCAATCGAGCGTCGAAAGGCTCGGCTAGTGGCAAAAGGATTCCTCCAGCAATCCTGAATTGACTTCGATGAAACTTTTAGCCTTGTTGTAAAAGCCACCATAGTGCGCCTTGTTCTTGCAATGGCTATCTCTCATGGCTAGGTTACATGGCAATATGATGTTGCAAATGCATTTTTACACAGCCCCTTACAAGAAACAGTATACATGTCCCAACCTCCTGGTTTCTCACATCCACAGCTTCCCTCACATGTTTGCAGGTTGAACAAAGCCATATATGGGCTATACGTCAATCCCTCGTGCATGGTACTCGCACCTCAGTAGCAAATTAACTGATCTTGGCTTCACCATCTCAACAACCGATCCTTCTCTTTTTCTGTGTTACATTGCCAGCATCACCATTTTCATTTTAGTTTATGTTGATGATTTACTAATAACTGGTTCATCGCAACAAGCCATTGAGGAACTTATCTTAGCTCTTCGAGAAGACTTTCCTATAATTGATCTCGCCAAACTAAAATAGTTTTTGGGGGTCGAAGCTACTTACAATTCTGCTGGTTTGCTACTCACACACAAAAAATACAGCATTGATCTTCTTAACAAAACCAACATGATGCTTGCAAAACTTGTCAAGTACCCGATGGCCACATCAGAAAAACTTAGTGCTTTTAATGGAAGCTTGTTTGAGGATCTATACCGCAGTGTTGTTGGCTCTTGCAGTACCTCTCTTTCACTAGGCCCGACCTTGCCTTTGCTGTGAGCAAGGCGTGTCAGTTTATGCATGCACCGAGAATACCCCATTGGCAAGCCGTCAAGCGTATCATTCGCTACCTCAAACACACATCTCACATTGGCCTACAATTCTCTCCATGTTTGACACCCAACCATATTGCTTTTTCTTATGTCGACTGGGCTGGCTGCCCAGATGACAAAAGATTAACCAGTGGCTATTGCATTTTCCTTGGTTCAAACTTAATTTCCTGGTCTTCAAAGAAGCAACCTACAATAGCTAGATCATCAACATAAGTCGAATTCAAAGCCATTGCTAATGGCACAGCCGAAGTAATTTGGATGCAACAACTTTGCCGAGACCTTGGCATTACACTCAACCATGCGCCCCTTCTCTATTGTGATAACCTTGGTGCAACATACTTGTCTTCAAATCCTGTTTTCCATGCTAGAACCAAGCATGTTGAAATCGACTTTCACTTTGTGTGGGTTCTTAACAAGTCTTTAACTGTCTCCTTCATTTCTAGAAAAGATCAGCTCGCTGACATCTTGACTAAACCCCACTTAGCAGCTCGCTTCACTCAATTATCTTCAAGTCTTTGCCTCCAATCCTTACTGCTTGACTTGAAGGGGGATGTTAAGGAAAATTCCACGTATACAACACATGCACCATCATAGACATCATAGGCAAGTAAATCGAGCAAGACCCCATAACAAATTCTCTATTAGAAGCTGCACAGCCAGCTGCTGCCCCTGCTACGGATCCTGCCTGCATGAGCCACACTGCTATGCTGCTACTGCTACGTGCTGCCTCTACTGTACTACATTCTGCAGCTCGTAACAAAATACCGTTAGAATATTCCTGTAATAATTATTCTTAGCATGCTACTATATAAAGGCCTTTGCCTCTGTAAATCAATTCATTGAGAAGAAAACTTTTCACAACTTTTCTCATTCTAACAGAGTAGGACCGAGGAGGTGTAGAGGTGGCAGAGTAGAACCACTCCAGCCCGTCGGCATTGTGTATTCACACTAAGACTTTAGAGGCTCCATGGTGCCGAGCACAGAGGAAAGATGTAGCAGAGAGAGAAACAGAGAGAGGGAAAGGCACAGAGGAAAGATGCGGACATTGAGAGATAGAGAGAGAGAGAGAGAGGAAGAGAGTGGAAGAGAGCAGTCGGGGGATGGGGTTGCGAAACAGGGGAAATGAGAGAAAGGGAGATATCGGGTAGAGGGGAGGGAAAAACGAAGGAGACCGAGCCTAGATTTTCCTTTTATTTTGAATACTACATTTTACGGCGATTTAACGTCACTGTAAAGAAAGAGAATGCTAGGTTTCACTTTTTGCGGCGATTTTTAAAGTTAAAAAATCCTCCAAAATGCCTCTTTCACAATTCCATCGAATAATGAGCCGTCGCAACAATTTTTTTTAATATTGGGCAAATGTTTTCATCGCAAAAATCAAAAAATGGCTACAAAAGGCCAATTAGTATTTGCAGCGAATTTTCCCGTTGCAAAAAGCAAAAAACAAAATCGTCACAAAACACTAGTTTCAAAATTTGATGTAAAAGGATTGCCACGATGTAAAAATCGTTGCAATTAAAGGCTTTTTGCAGCGATTTTATTTCCAATAGACTAAAATTGTCACAAAAAGCCTTATTTCTTGTAGTGACACACACACACACACACACACTCTTCTCTCTCTCTCTCTCTCTCTCTCTCTCTCTCTCTCTCTCACGGTAAGGGGAGGAGTCTCCTTTCGACGTTAACATGCATACATCATCCGAGGTGCATTGTCAAGAGGATGGCAGCTTCCCTCATTACTCATTGAAATGATGATGTGATAGTATGAGAATACCATATCATGTATATTTAAGAGAAAAAAGTTGGATGAAGGCGAGTTTGCACACACCCTTGCACATGAAGAAGACTTGGGATGGTCAGTTCGAAATTAATAAGGTGCGTTTCAATGAGTGATAAGTCAAGGCGGGAGAGGGGAAATCTTCATGAAGCCCCTATATTTTTTCACTGCTCAAGCTTGAGTTTCACAACCTTTCTTCTGCTAATACAGAATCAATAAACAAAAGCTACAAGATTTCATGTAAAGTTGTTGGATCCAAACCTGCCACAATCAGTTTTTTCACTGCTCAAGCTTGAGATTTCATGTAAGAAATTCAACATTGACTGAACATTATCGTGTAAAAATGAGGCTACAAGTTAATCTGCTAGTTGCAAACAAATTTATCGACCCATCCAGCAAGTCTCCACAGCCCATGACCAGAACAGATCCACCACCGGAAGCTCTACTAAGCGGCATCGTGAGAAACCAAAATCGAGCAACGCCCTCCACACTGTGAGCCTCTCCTCTATAGATGTGTAATCGACGGTAAACCGCAGCAACCATAATGTCATAAGACAGGTTCCACCGTGTTCTTTGTTTCGAGAAGTAAAAAACAGAGCAAATTCTCATGGTCCTCAGCCCAGCTTTACTGCGCACAAAAACTTTCGACCACCTTGTGGGTCAGCATCTCAACAGACCAAGCCACTGAATATTCCTCCACAAAAAACCTTGGCTGCCCAGCCCCACTACGTTGCCATCATGCACCATGACCCACGCTACCTAGCCAGAACCCAAGGCCAAACACCATAGAAACTGCCACAACCCTGCACTCTAAACCACCGTGGAAACAACTGATGTAAAGGCCCTGTCTTGCTACTCCTAAAACAGAGCAATCCTACGCATAAGCCAACTGCCACTGCTCCCTTGAACTGCCACACATAGAGGCCAACAACCATGGATGAAGAACACTGGCCAGCCCCACTAACACTCTACCCAAGTCCTTGTTGCACAACCTCCCAACCTCATGTGCATAAAAATGGACAACAAGAGGAAGAGAAGCCAGCCATCGTGACCCTCACTCCCATGTTTCAAGATATGAGAGTGAAACGTGGGTCGCAGAGGAATGAGGAATGTGAAAATGGGATGCGAAAATCATATTAGGATTGACGAATGGAACCTAACCAGTTCTTCTAATCATATCTGGGAATGGACACAGCGAACGAACCTTTGTTGTCTTCTTCATCGTGTTTTTCTTCTTTTGTTTGTTTTTGTGTTTTTTTTAAAACAGAGCTAACATGAAGGATCATATGGGGGCATGCATATTGAAGATACGCATTAGGTGTATGTAGGGATAATAGTCTACCAAGAATTTCCTCATATCCTTATTAACTTGTACAATTCCCTATGACTCAACCAGATGGATAAGGCTTGGATGCATATTGAAGATAGATATGGTGTATGTAGGAGACTACATTAAACAATTCATAGGCATGGTGAAGGCCCATGCATCGGGTAGAGACTGTATTAGGTGTATGTAGGAGATGCCGAACCAAACTTTCCTTCCTATTGCTATGGTTGAGGATCACTTGTTCATCATAGGTATTGATACATCTTAGACAAAATGGATACTCCATGCCGAGGAGGAAACTTTGCTAGACGCCATATTTTCGAACGAAGAAGGTGATGATGCCTATAACTACAATGACTACATTGATGATGTAGACGAGATGTTAGATGACATCCGCGTGGGATCCTTTATGGATAATTCTGGTATAACAGAATTTAATTCAGATGCAGGGCCTTCATGACACACCTCTGATACTCCAATACACCTTAACTTCGACGAGTTGCTAGACAACGTAAGAAAGCCACTTTATCCAAACTGCACAGAGTTCTCAAAGCTATCATTTATAGTCATTTTGTTTCACATAAAGACAGTTGGTGGTTGGATTGTGAAGTCATTTGACATGGTTATAAAACTTTTGCAAGTAGCATTTCCTCATGCTCTGTTCCCTGCCTCGTATAACAAGGCTCGCTACTTACAACGTTGTTTGGACTTTAGTTACACAAAGATACATATATGTCCAAATGATTGTGCCTTGTTTTGGAAGGATCATGCTCATAAAGATGAGTGCCCTAAATGTAATTCATATAGGTGAGCCTCAGCACAACTAACCAACAGAGGATCCCCTAAAAGTCCTCTGATATTTCCCTTTGAAGATGCGGTTGCAAGGATGTTTATGTCAAATAAGACTACCTAAGCCATGAGATGGCATGTAGAAGAGCGTGTTGATGATCCCAACTTCATGAGACATCCGGTTGATTCTAGGGTATGGAAAGGCTTCGATAACAAAAACATGCTTGGTTTGCCCAAGATCCTAGTAATGTCAAACTTGGTCTAGCTAGTGATGGATTCAACCCATTTAATAACATGAGCAAACCATATAACATTTGGCCAGTGCTACTTAATCCTTAAAACTTTCCCCCTTGGTTATGCATGAAATATCCATATTTGATGATGTCGTTGTCAATCCCTGGACCAAAGGCACTGGAAAATGATATTTGATGTGCTTCTGCGTCCCTTAATAGATGAGTTCATAGAATTATGAGAAGAGGGAATTCGTACATATGATGCATACAAACAAGAATCGTTTCAGTTGAGGGCAACATTGCTGTAGACCATCAATGAATTTCCTGCATACGCAAATCTTTTAGGCTGGAGCACAAAGGGTAAGATGGCATACCCTACATGTAACTTAGAAATAGAGTCATTGTGGCTTGTGCATGGCCGAAGACATTGTTATATGGGTCATCGTTAGTGTTTGGTGCCAGATCACGGTTGGAGAAGGAAAAAAATACTTTTAATGGTAAGGAGGAACTCCATCTCCAACCTCAAATGAAAGCAGGACAGGCTTTAATGGAGAAATTACATGAGGTCTCAAACGTGCAGTTTGGTAAATCAACAAAGAAGAGGAAATGTACGCCCAATGAACTTAATTCGACAAAAAAATGTATCTTCTTTGAGCTTCCTTACTGATTAGACTTGGGATTGTGACATAACTTGGATGTCATGGATATTAAGAAAAACATTTGTGATAACTCCCTGGGAACCTTGATGAATATTTAAGGAAAAAGTAAAGACACTGCCAATGCGCATAGGGATTTGGAAGATCTTGGACTAAGGAAAGAATTACATTTACAGCATGATGGTAATCATACTTCTACAAGTCTTGCATGTTACATGTTAAATGTAATTGAGAGAAGGAGTTTTTGTGCACGCTTGTCAGAAGTGAAATTTTCTGACGGTTTTGCCTTAAATATTGCCCAGTGTATCAACGTTACTAAAGGAAAAATCATGGGAATAAAGAGCCATGATTGTCATATCTTCATGCAATATTTGTTGGTTGTTATTGGTAGGTACCTACGACCCAATGTGCATCGAGCTTTAATAGAGTTGTACTCGTTTTTCAAAGAATTATGTTCACGAAACACTAGACATAATAGTGTTGAAACAGCTTTAAGCTAATATCCTCATCATTTTTTGCAAACTAGATATGATATCCCCACTTGCTTTTTCGATATCATGGTGCACCTTGCTATTTATCTACCAAATGAGGCTTTGCTAGCATGACCTGTTCAGTACAGGTGGATGTACCCTTTCGAGAGGTATTTGGGTAAGTTCAAGCAGTATATCTGCAACAGAGCCCGTCTAGAAGGCTTAATTGCTAAAACATATGTGCATGTCAAGTGGCTGACATTTTGCTATATGTACCTTCATGATATTGAGACTAGGCATAACCGAGAGGAATGGAACAATGACACAGCTGGGCAAAGCTTCCAAGAGTCAAGTTTATCGTTTTTTCTCCCAAAAGGTGAGCCCGTTAGGGCTAGCAAGAATGGCAAAATTACGTAACGCACTGTTGGCTAAGGCCGAGTGGTACGTCCTTAATAATTGCGTAGAGATTGAGGACTCTAGATGTTATCCACTTCAGCATTCTATTTTGTTATATTGTAAGTGGATATGTTATTAACACATTTAGTTTTGTAGTGACCATTATAACAAGATGAAAGAAAAGGACCCGAGTAACTTCGAGCGTAGGCACCATAGTCAATTCTCAACGTGGTTCATAACACGCATAAGGTTTCCCTTTTTCATATACAAACATATCCCTTGATAGTAACTTCGACTTTCTATAATATTGTTCACCTAAGTCAAATATCCACGTTAGATTGCCAAGTTGCATGCAATGACTCCCCCCGAGGTGACTGATGACAAATTTGCATTAGCATGTGGTCCAGATCCTTTGGTCGCATCATATTCCGACTGTATAATGAATGGAATTTGGTTTGACATGGAGGAGCTCGAAGGGTGTCGCCACACCTAAAATAGTGGGGTTCTTGTTCATGGGGACCATCAAGGATTACCTGTTGACTTCCACGGTGTGTTGCAAGACATCATAGATAGAATTACACTATATGGGTTAGCGTAAGTGTTTCTTATTTAAATGTGGTTGGTGGGACATTGGCGACATGAGAAGGGGGATACATCTCGAGGATCACTTCACTAGTGTCAATACTTCTAGGCAATGGTATAAAGATGAGTCTTTTGCTCTAGCATGCCAAGCGTTGCAAGTGTTTTACATCAAGGACTCAAGTTTGGGGGGGAAGTTGGCACACGGTACACAAGATAACAAATATGAATGTTTACAATATTTGCCACAAGACCTCGGACTTGCATGATGATGATGATGATGAATCCTACACTGTTGAAACAGAAGACGAGAGTGACACTGATGTTAGGGACTATGGTCCTGTTAATGTAACTAACCAAGAGATGTTCAATCCACTGACCTGAGTAGATGAAGACCACTTGCCCGTTGATCTGTCAACCATCTCATGAGAGCAATTGTCCAGAGAAAGTGATGATGAGGCCATCATTGTTGATGAAAACTGCAACTCCCCGTATTTTAGTGTATTTTTATTGAAGGATTATTTTTATTAATTCAAAAATTTATTCTCTTGTTTTAAAATTGTCGGATTTTTAAATGGTTTATTTTATGATCTTTAATTGTGAAAATTAAATTTGATATGTTTCCTTAATATATTATTGTTATGCATTTAAATTGTTCTTCATTTTAAATTAATTGATTGTTGAATTTAATTATTTTATTTTTATTTTAACATTACGTTTAAATTATTTTAATTGACTTGCTGTTTTGAAATATTTTTCGTTGGATCATTTTTTGTGACCCAAGATGTGAGGATAAGACCTCATTTCTTTTCTTCCATTTTTTCCTTTTCCTTTTCCTTTTTCTTTTCTTCTTCTTTTTCTTTTTTCTCTCCTCTCTCTCTCTCCCGCGCGCGACGTCTTCTTCCTCTCCCTGCGTCCGTGTCATTCTCTACCATCCCGCCGCCGTGGGCCTCCTTCCGGCGACACTGTCCAGCCCATTAGCTTCCCCTCCCTCTAGCGACCAGCCCCCTTCAACCTCAGCCTCCCTCGCGCCGCTGTGAGTCCCCACCCCCAACACCAAGCCGCGGCACCCTTTGAGCTCGTGCGCCACCTTCGCGCTACCTCCGGCCACCATCTCTTCACCACTTCATCCTCGACCTCATAGCAACCCAATGCACCCATCCTTAGCCCCGATCTACTACCGATGAAGCACATCCATCAACATTTCCGTTTTGGGCTTTGTGGTCTTCGACCGCCCTCTACGCCGCCACCCACGGCCAACCACCACCACCACTAGCTTCATTGACATCCCTAAGCTTTACCCTATCAATTTCGGGTCTTGGTTCGTCCCCATTCAAAAGTGGATTTTTGAGACCCACGGCCGCAGTGCATTTTGCACTGTTACGTTGCTGTGTCGCCACTTCTTACACCTCCGTGATCCTTCGGAAATTATATTAAAGCACTGTAAGTATTTTTCCAAAGAACTAGCCGGACTGAGTCCGAGGAGTTTGGGGGTCGGATGGATTGAAGACGGAGTTGTTTGTGTGTTTGGTTTGCATTGTGAGTTATTGGTTGTTGGTTATGGCGTCGTTCATGTACATGGCATATTTGCACGCATGATCATGTTTGTAAAGGAAACTGGGTTTCGTGTAATTGCATTCATGTTCATGTGTTTATTGAAAACTGGATTTTTATGTGTTAAAGGATTTTTTTGGGTGCGTGTGTATCACGACCCCAAGCCGAGATGGGGCATTATCTCGATGGAGCTCCTCTGGTCACTCGAGAGCGGAATATACTGAGTGATGTCCCCTGGGTTGTCGCTGGGCGACAACGGGATAGGACGAGATGGTTTCGTGCCGACTCCGTGGCCCTCTACTGGTGGGGGCTAGAGGATGCTTGGCCACGAACGCGCTGTGAGCGGAACTGGGCATCGCTCGTTGCGTAGAGTATGCTTGGCCATAAACACGCTGGGCGCAGAACTGGGCATCGCTAGGTAGCCAGGATGTGCGGATGGTCCCTAGGGGAGATCATGGTGCATTGGTAAAATGGATTAATGGACTATTTTCTGGGAAAATAGCGTGTGTTGAATAAAATGATTTTTATGTGATTCATTTTCTGAAAAAATGATGTTTTATTGATCTGGGTCATTTTCTGGAAAAATGACGGATTATTATTTTGGGCCAAAATGGGATTTTTGGCGTGTGTTGGAAAAATATCTATTTCGGAAAAAATGATATTTTTGGGTCTGACGCATATTTCATCATATGCATGCATGTTGGTTGCATTAATATGTTTTTATCTCGTGGTTATTTGGTTTATACTTACATGCGGTACCGTTTTATGGTAACGCAGATTTTGATGTAGAGGAGGAGGATGAGGGTGAGCCTAAGGATTCGGCTTCACCTGAGGAGTGATTGAGATCACTCGTATTTGGTTTGAGACTTGTATTATATTTTATTTGGGATGACTGTATAACTCTTTTAATCATTTTACTTATGTTAGTTTGTATTAAAAATTCTGGTACTTAGTTGATTTATTTATATTATCCACTGCGTTGTTTGTTGTATACTGTTGCATGTACATACACTCTTGACACTATCGTCGGGATGCGTGACCGTGTTGTCACCATCCTGGCTTCTCGATTCTCTTGTTCCCTTGCATGGGGGTTGGGGGGCGCCACAAAATCATTAATGGCGGTTTTTGGATGGAGAACATAGATGAGGGGGATTGCGATGGTACTGAATGAAAACCTCAATTTCATTATTATAGATATTGCTATGATGGTTTATCTTATCCTATTTTCTTGATAATAGTTTCTCTAATTATATATAATGTTAATCACTTCTACGTAGCTATTTAGGTCATTAAATGCTTTCAATTTTGATTTCACCGTACATGCAAATAAAGTCATGAGGATTTTTTACACATGTTTTTTATTATTCTATTATAGTACTATCTATGTACCATCATGAGGGTATATATTTAGTGAGGATTTATATTGCAGCCTGACTTGGTTTTAATTTCCTATGTTTGCAGACAGCGCGTGACTTTACCCATTTCCATATCATCTCCACACTTCAAGGAAGCCTGTGTGAAGGCATTAGACAGATGAAACAGTGGTCCAGTCTGCATGCTTTCTTTACTTTGATTTGCTTTGCTTGAAAAGTTGTGGTTAAGTCATTTGCTGTATTATGTGCAGGAGGTTTACTTAGATAATTATGAATGATATAGAATTAATCTTAATACACCTTACTAGTACATTGTGATTCCGTTTTTTCCCCTTGGTAGTGGTGCTTTTTCTCTATTTGTCAACTTGGCCCATTTGTCCCAGTAGTTACCAATCTTGGCACAGTATCTTTTGGATAATATATGATGAAAAATTCTCCTAATTTTTTATCCATCCAATATTTTCGTGTAAGTTGAGATGATTTATGTTCTATTGTACATAGGTGGTAGAGAGGTAAGCATGTTGTGGCTAATCAATGCTTGTCACCCTATAATACTGGCTTTCAGAAACCCAACAAACTTTTAGAAGTAAAATATTAAAGACTCCTACCATTACCTTTTTTAACAATTGATATCTTTTAAACGAGTAAAAGGGGAGCAGCCCAATACACATGAACTTAACAACTACATATCAGTCACTACATTTGCCATCATCCAGTTCACATGAAAATTTTTATTTCAAGTCATGAATTTAGTAAAGGAAGCAATGATAGTGCCTGTTAGTTGGCTACTGAATCAGATATAGCTAAAAAATGGACTAATGATGCAACTTTATAGGCTAACAAGTTTTTTGCCTCATGAATGAGGTTGCCATAAACTGCAAAAGACTCTTGATCTTCTTTAAATGCCTCAACCATCACCAAACAATCACTTTCAAGAACAATATGTGATACCGAAGTGGACATCCCCTTAATAAAGCCAAAAGTTCAATAGATGCCGAATCCTCTACCTCATTTTCCACTTTACTTGCTACCATCACAAACTGCTATGGTCATCACGAAGTTGGACACCCACACCAGCCTTATGCAGATTAGCAAACATATCTCCATCTACATTCAGCTTTAAGAAGCCAACCGGTGGTGTCGTCTAGTAGCGTATTCTCTTTGCCTTTACTAACGACACTTTCTGTAGCTCCAGGTATGTTGTGTAGGGACAGAGCATTATTAATAACCTGCTTTAGTTCAACAAGAAGTCTTCCAATTGCATTTTATTACGCATGAACCAAAATCCCAAGTGATGAGGAAAAATCTGGATAGATCTGATTGGTTCCCCTTTTCAAACACATATGTAGCAGCATCCAAAAACTCCCTTAGTGTATCCATATGCAGCATAAAAGGAAAATACTTCTTCCACATGTACAACTTTTTCTGGGCAGAAAATTAATGCATGTAAAATCAATATTTTGAATACCATACCGGATGCCGTACCGGTCAAGACACTGGAACGAAATATTTCGATACTAGTACCGTTTCGTGTACCGTTTCGGGATAGTCGATATATGAATAAATTATATATAAATACATATATATATATATAAATTATAAATAGCCTAGTCTGATTCAGGAGTAAAAAAATGAGCTTGTAGTGTGAAAAAATGAAAAAAAAAATTAAGGCCGAAATATAGGCCGATACACAGGCCGGTACAGGCCGAAATATTGGCCGGTACGAAATATATATAGTACCTGTACCGGCCCAATGGCCGGTACGGCAAATACCGTACAGTATGGTACGGTATTAATATCAGTGTGTAAAACAGATTCTTGCCCTGAATTGCAAAAACAACATTTGTCCTCCACTTCAAGTAGTTTCTCTTCTTAAGATTGCCGAGTGTGGGTAGCCCCTCCTTACAAGCCCTTCAAGCAAAGGTTTTAATTTTCCTGGAACCTGCATCTTCCAAAGTTACTTCCATAGTTTAAATGATTTATGGTATCTACAAATGGACCACATCGAGCAGTCCATACAAGTGAGTTCATTCACTTATTAACAACTTTAAAGCACCAGAAAAATTACTAAAATTAGTCAAACTTAAAATATTCTTTTTATAATATTGTACTGGGTCTAAAATTGTAACGCCCGTCCTTGTGGTGGGTCTTTTTATAAAATATTTTGAGAAAGGACGACGGGAATTACCGTCCGATTTAAAACTTTTTGCTTCTTTCCAAGGTGCAAGACTCTGCGTTTATAAAATAAAAATGTGTTTTTACAATAAAAGAGGTTTACAGATGAAACATTATTTTTAATAATAAAAATGCATCTCTTACATTTAAATGCTTGTGCCTAGACTTCCGTGCTCTTCCCCATGGGCCATGTCCGTCCCGACGTGTACTTTATTTCCTTCCCTGTGGGAGGGAGGGACATGCATAAAACTAAAATGATGAGTTGAAGACTCGTAAGTATTACTTCATGCAGTTAAAATATAACAATGTAGGTTTTCATTCATGCATTCATCATTCGTACATATTATACATACATGCATGCGTGCATACGTGCGTTCATTTGAAAACGCTGGATGGGGTTTTCCTTTCTTGTCTTAAAAAGTTTCACCTCGTCAGTGCCTTCATTTCTGCAAGAGTGCAGTGCCTTCATTTCTTAAAGTGCGTTCGTGCATGCGTACATACATACATACATACATTCTTTCTTTTCACTTTCATAGGTTAGTACACACTGTTACGCCCCGTGTGTTAGGGTTAGCGGCCCTTTGACCTGGATTCCGCCCATGGCTACAGGTTGGGAATCCCATTTCATAGGGGGCAGCACTGGGTACACTACCAGTACTACTTACCCAGCATTGCAATCTGCCCATTCATTGGTACCCTTTCATTCATTCATGTGGCCATTACGTATCTTCATACATTTCATGCTTTCATTCATTCTTTCGTTCATGCCAGCTCTGAAGAGCTGGAGCTTCATTCAGTTCTTTCTTTCATTTAACATGAGAAAACATTTCTTTTCGTGAGAAAACGTCATTTCGTGAGCATGGGCTCGAACGTCCTCTTTCATGATGTCCATGAGCATCACCTCGCGGCATTCACGAAAGTATCGGTTCGTACCGTCCATAAAACATAAAGCACGGGCTCAAACTTCCCCTTTCGCGGCATCCGTAAGCATCACCTCGGCGTTCGCGGAGTCCGCGAGCATCACCTCGTGGCACTCGCGACAGCGTCGGTCCGTAGGATCCACGAAGGAGTCGGCTCAAGCTCGTCTTTCGTGCATTTACATCAGTTCGTTTCTTTGAAAATACATACAATAGATGCATCTTATAGTCATCCATTCGCATGTGTACGATTAATAACTTTGGGTGCGTAAAAAAGGGGCTTTCATGGAAGGGCCGTACTTACATATACATTTGAAAGCATGACATCTTCTTTCGTAAGCATCTTCTTAAAAAGATACTAAAAGCTTTTCGTTTTCTTTTCGTAATTTCTAGAAACTCCAGAAGGGCATGAACGTAATACTTACCTGGACTCCATGCTACTTTCATACCATGTAGTCCATTCATGCGCGTGTCAGCTGGCAACCTACATGCATACACAAACCTTAAACGTCATTCTCTATCTAATGTATAAGCAACTTTAAACTATAAATAGAACTACGCTATACTTGGAACACTCTCCTTCTATCTCGTGCACTTACGTGCCCTTCACTATGTTAAAACCTTCGGGGGACTACTTATGATCACCACATCTTCCAACTCAGGTATTGCTCAAGTGCTCATTCACTAAAGTGAACCCATGATTCACCTTAAGATTAAGACACTAAGACCTCTGTCTCATTCTTCTCATTAACCACGTTCCGGCGCATGACTCAGACCAACTAAGTCACGCATCCCTTCTTAGATAGTACACTCGTCACGATCTTCATGCATCTTAGCCCATATTAATCTTCATTCCCATCCATACAAGCCACACCGCTCTAAGCCAACTCTAAGGCTTAATCACCGCGCAACTTTACTATGGACAGATTACCCATTACGTATGGCGAATCCGTCTGGTACACGTGGTCTCACTCGATTACACATGTACTTTAGTCCTTTATCACCTAAGATCAACATATAACATGTCGATCACTTTGCTCGTAGGGATAAGGGCCATATTCTGATACCAACATTTTTCTTAACCTGGCTAGCATGACTTTCATGCTATACGTCCCTTCTTTACAGTTCATCCCAACACATTAACGCAACAAGACTCCATTCACAACTATGCCTTGCGTCACGTCACATAGCTCGAGACTTACTCTCAAGATACACCGTGACCTTGTCACGTCCACCTGACATCCTGTTACGTCCCTTCTACGCCAACTTCTTACTCATCATGAGTACGGTTCCCTCACGTACTTCCGTCACATCGTGACATCTCGTCATGTTCCCATTACGCCATTCCAAAAGCTAACTCCTTATCCATCATAAGCACGTCTGTCAATAACCAAGTCACTTCGTGACGTTGCCCAATCATGCTTTCCGCTGCGTACTCTTACACTTGTTTTGCTACTTCCCACATACTTCCAGCCATAAGTCAATCACGGTGACACTTGTCACCTCAGACTACAGGCTGCACCATAAACTATTTCGGGACATTGTTTCATAATTCCTGACACTATTATCACGTTCTACGCCCATCAACTACACAACCATCCTTATCTTTGCGACACGTCACACGGAGTGTCGTTGCCTTGTGGAGTACACTCCACGTTTATACTCCTTTTCCACACGCTACAACCTATCATCAATATGGCATACCCACCATACGATGCATCACTCTACCACATGGAGTACACTCCTCGTGTACTCCATTCATACACACCATGACCCATCACCGTTATGGCATACTTGCCTTATAGTGCATCACTCTACCATATGGAGTACAACTCCTTCACATACTCCATTACATGCACTACGCCACATCACCCTTATGACATAATTGCTATATGGTGCATCAATCCACCATATTAAGTACATTCCACAAGTACTCCCTTCATACCCATCACGCCACATCACCATTATGGCATATCCGCCACATGGTGCATTACTCCACCATAGGAGTACATCTCACATGTACTCCCTTCATACACATCACTCCACATCACCATTATGGCATATCTGCCACATGGTGCATTACTCAATCATATGGAGTACATTCCACATGTACTCCCTTCACATATCACGGCCATACAGAGTACACTTATAGTGTACTCTTCCCAATCCACAAGATGCCAGGAGAGTATATTTTACATATACTCTCTTTATGTCACACTACGCCACACACAAAGTACACTCAGCGTGTACTATTCCCACTCCACATACGCCAGGAGAGTATATTCTACATTATACTCTCCTTATCCCACACCTACACCACACACAGAGTACACTTAGCGGTGTACTATTTCCCATTCCACAATATGCAGGAGTGTATATTCTACATTATACTCTCCTTATCCCACACTACGCCCACACATAAAGTACACTCAACGTACACTATTCCCACTCCACATGCCACGTCACCAATACCGCACATACTCCACAAACGCATACACGGGCAACAGCCAACGCCCTAATTACAAGCACAAACTCTACAATCATACATCACTTGCACACTTCCACAAACACAGAATGCCCAACACTTCACAGCGCACTACACAATAAGCCCAACACTTCACATACACGGACATCACATCACCACACTACACAGATATGCCCAAACTTCACAGCGCACTACATAGCGCATCTCAATAAACCCAGTCGTTTCCCTTAATACTAACAGCACAGTCCACAACCTAATCAACTAATCAATATCTAACATAATTAACGGGGATAGAGAGTTATACCATCGACGGGAGTAACCAGTGCATTGCTCGCTGATCGTTACAGTCGATGAAATCGGACAGGGTCCGTACGTGGCTGCGGGCTAACCCACGTACTTTGACTGTTTGGGCTTTTTGGATAGCTAAGTGTGGTCTTGGAAGGGCTCGTGAAGGCCTTGTGTTGGTGGCTGTGAGGAGCGGTACACAGCGTACCTAACGTGTACAAATGGCGGCGGTCAGTAACTGTAGTGGATGTCCATCATGTGCAGTGATTAACCACCACGTAAAGTGGTGGTTGGACCTAGGGCGTGGCTAAGGGAAGTGCGGTGGATCTCGTGGTGGCGCTCGAGGTGGCACCACGGTGGCTCACGGCGGCCAGATATCGGCGCACAGTGGGTGAGAGGCCATGGGAGAGTGAGAGAGAGTGTGCGTGCATGGGTGACAGATTGGGGCTGTGGTTGGTGGGTTGACTTGGTGGTGGCCTGAGGAGGCTGATGATGGTGGTTACCCACCGTGGGTGGCGGTGCACGGCGTGCAACCCGTACGTGTGAGGAGGAATGTCCGTGCATAGAGGAGAGGCCATGGGCCTCGGGTCCAAGGGAGGAGGAAGGGGAAAGGGAGGAGAGGTCCATGGTGGCCGTGGGTGGTTGTGGGAGTCGCGCACGGCGGCGCTAGCAGCGTTGGTAGCTCGAAGCAGTGCGAAACCATAAATGGGTTTCGTGCATGCGTGCGATGGAGGGGGAAGGGGGCTCCCGAGACTTGGGTTCCATGGGAGGGGTTCATCGGTGAGAGGGGAGGCCGTTGGTGGCGGTGGTGGAGCCAGAGGACGGCACACGGCGGCGCTAAGGATAGCAAGCCATTCGGGCTTTATGCTTCTAGCGGAGAGGAAGAGAGAG
>CM036140.1:26443468-26485069 GCA_002916485.2 Juglans nigra
AAAATTGCCGACTTTTCTGAAAGCATTTCTCCACATATCAATCTCTTTGATGTCTACCTTGGGATCTTTTTCATGTTTGGCAAAAGCTTCTGCAAAAGTCCCTCTCTGATTTCTTACGTTTGAGGGATCCACATGGTAGAAAATAGGAATAATTGTGATCAGCTTCGTCTTTTTCTCCCATCTAACGATCTCAGCAAGTTCCCTCATGAGGCACATTTGGAAGAAGCATAATTTGCCGAAAGAATGACGATGGCGTATTGTGATTTTTGAATTGCTTTCAGAAGCGCTTCAGAAATGTCTTCTCCATGCTTGAGTGTTTCGTCATCCCTAAAGACCAGAATGCCTTCCGTTTAAATCAATGATGTAAATGTCCGTAAATCCTCCGGGTGTCTTGGCATAGAAACTAGGTCTTGTTTATTTTCAGAAAACATATCATCCCATCTCAGCTCATCATTACAATGTTTAATCTCCACACACAAAATAAAATAAAATAATTAACTTTTGTAATTCAAACAAAAATATATTAAAACTATATTTAACAATATTTTATTCAACTTTTAATTAATCTCAACTCATCTCATTTTTATCTTGAACTAAATGAGCCAGAAAACTTGATGTTACCAATGAGGACGAAGAGAATGATCTCTTTCTTTCTGCTAACTCAGAATAGAGAAGAGCGGTCTTCGATGGCCATTGAATGCCCCACTGCAAGAGATTTAGAAGCTTAATTGTGGAAGCTGGGAATATGGGTATAATTTGAGGGAATAGCACTTGGGCTGTATGTATTATAATAGAAGCTATCCATTGGAGTACTAGTCGTACTGGTCGACCTGAGATGGACAGTTCTCAGGTAGACAACAACAACTTTCGCGTTTATTTGGTAACCCTTCACAGGTCCATATGGCATACGACAATTTAAAGGTTCTGCGCAAATTCTATCATCTGTACTTAATAGGGCAAAAATGGGTAAATTAATTTGGTAAGCTGTTGACTGACTTGTCTACATTTTCTAGAGGAAGATCGAAGATATTCATTTGATATAGTGAATATTGCAGAGAGTAAAGACTATGAGTTGCTCAAATTTGCACGTATAAATTACAAGGCAAAAGTTTGGTCACGACATTTAATGACGAAGACACCAAACTTTGCCCACGTAAATTGAAATTGGGTTTTTTCACAATTATGCCTAGGCCTGACCCGGAAAGCCTGAGCCCAAAAGAAGGGATCGGCTCAACCTCCACAACCTCCATGGAATAAACACCCTAAAGCCTGAATTCATAGAGAATTCCATACTTATCGCCATAGACACATAATATATATATATATCGATCAGATATATATATAATATATAGTCGTAACCGTGTGTAGTGTTTGTAGAAGCCAACAATCCATGGTATCGATTGAAACATTTCCCCACGATATCTGAACTAGAGCATTTCCAATTGATTTTAGTAACATTTCTGTATTTTTGTAAAATGTGAAAGAAATAGTTTTGAATATAGCCCATCCAATAAGATTATGTATTTTATAACTAACCTATCTAGTTTGCTACAGTAAGATCTCTACAATCTATATAATACCATGCATACTTGTATAGTATTTAATTTCATTTTGTCTCTCTATTTTTGTACGCTTTATTATTTTTTTTTTTTATCTACTTTCTTACTTTTTACTTTATTTTGAAATGAATAAAAATATATTAAAAAGTATATAGTTAAATGCATAAATAAAAAATAGATAAGTTAATGTATATATATTGCAAAAATCAATAGTGTAAAATAAAAAAAAAAAAAAGTGAATTTTGATGTTAAGTATTTTAAAGACATGATGAAAAATCCATTAGGACCCCCAGTGCTCTATATAGTTTGCAAATCTAACATCGTATAAGATCTTGATGGGTTTCACACACACACACTAAAAAAAACAAAGTATTTTCCATTGCCAAAAAACGCCGCAAATAAGCCCATAATAATGTTTGGATTTGATCTTTCTCAGCAATTTTTTAACGGCACCGAATGTCGTCGCAATTGTTTACTCAATTTATTATTTAAACTAGCGACACAAAAATTATCGCAAATATTTACTTTTTTTCGGACATTTGCTTTCGCCGTAAATTCCAAATTAAAAGCACCAAGATTTCCATTCAGTTTACTTATTAAATTGCCAAGAAATTTTTTTACAATGATTATAGTCATCGCAAATATTTAATAAATTGCCACAAATGAGAAGATCTATTCCAACAGTCCTAATTAAATTACTGGAAAATCTTTTTGCGGCGAATTATAGTTGTTGAAAATAGTATAAAAATCACCGGAAAAGTATTTCCAATGATATTTGATTTCCACAAATAAGTTTAATATACGGGGGGAAAAAAAATTTCTGGCGAATTTTACCTCGCTAGAAAAAAGTATTTTTCACAAAATAAAAAAAAAAAATTCCACAAAAATCCTGAGAACTTATTTAACTGTAAGATATAATGAATATATGTTTAAAACCATGCGCCATAGTATCTGTACATAAATTTCTTTTACATCTAAGGTTATATTATTAAAATATGAATGAATGCATGCATACAGCCATATCCATGTTAATTCATCAAATCTAATATATTCCCCTATAGATATCACATATAGGGTGGTGATTCTCCTTGTAGCAAGATTTATGGTATGGTTTTATTTCCCAGACGTAGAGAACTAAGTATAAGTGGGCAAAAAAGAATAGATACGTAAAATTTCACTGTCACAAGTAGAAATTTAAATTCAAAAGAAAACAAAACTAGAGATCCCTACAGCTATAACAAATAGAAATTTAAAGGCCAAGGTTCAGGCAAAAGTAGTAACTTCTGGCCAAGGTTCAGCAATATTATTGAAGAAGCCAACTAGTCCAGTACCTAGGCCTATAAGAAGTGCAAATGCCCACTTGAGTAAAACAAATACTGAAAAATATTTGAAACAGAATAAACAATAACAGCCTTAGTCTTCATTGAAAAGCCATAATATTATTTGTGAAACTTCGAACTATTACTTACTCTAGATGGACTGGAGATGTGAATAATGACAGATTCAACAGTTGCAAATATATTCAAACATGATTCAACATATCAAAAAGTGATCATCACAAACATAGGAATAGGTTGCAGCTCTTATGAATAACAACATTCCCCTGGTTGCATATTCCAGGAGAAGGCATCTACTGATTAAAAACAAAGAAGAGGACACCTCACAATAGACTGCAAAAGTTTTAAATTTTCCAACTGAATCACAAGTTTGTGAAGGCAGGGGTAAATGGTAAACATCACTAGCTGAGCAGTCATTAGATTCTCACCTTTCCATGGTTACCTTTACTTGTTGCAACTAAAGGGAGCTCTGCAACTTCCCGACCAAAAACTCGAAGAATTCCAGCCGATACGGTGAATGAGCTGCTGTGTCAGCAAAAAAGACCGTTATCATATCTTCAAGAGAGACAACATATAAGGTTAGACCTTAGAGAAGACTAGCTCTTACTTGACCAACCAGTACATTCCCCCAAATTCTTGGCCCCTTATGTTTTTTTCTGAGAGAGAGAGAGGGGCGTTTAAGTGGATATGGAAAAGAATGGAAAAAGGCGACTAAACATGGGCTCTAACAGCACAGTATCAATGATGAAAAGATCTTAATTGCTCACCCTTAAACCATAGCTGGAATAAGGTCCTGTCCACTAATTGAGTCTATAATAGGGGCAAAGCAATCCTGAAATACAAAGACAATCATCTCAAACTAAATATAGCACAGCTTTCCACTCATTTTCAAGCATATGAAGATCTTCACTTGTTACCCCCATGTGCAAACATTACAGATGTGATTTCTAAAAGCTTCAAGCAATTATGAAGGCTAAAGGTAAAGAAAAGAATCAGTATATATCTCAAGAGAGTCCAAGCGTCAGATGGGATGACTTCACCATAACAGTAGCAAATCACTCAATTTTAGCGGCTGAGCAACATCACACTTGATATGGGAAATGCATAAGGAAGTGCAGTTTGAGAGAATACTATTAACTGATATTTTTTTTTTTAGTAAGTATTAACCAATAAATTAACTGCTGCAAAAACCTAAATACATTCGTTTGCTTCCTAAACTCCTCTCAACTCATCTCAACTCATCATTACAACTTTTTCAAATTCCAATACAAAATATAATAAATAATTCAACTTTTTCAAATCTCAAAATAATAATAATATTAAAAATAAATATTCTAATAATATTTTATCATCTAAACTCAACTCAACTCAACTCAACTCAGTTCAACATCTAAACGCAGCCCAGAAGTTCAATTTGATCATTAATCTTAATAAAGAAAGCACGCACATTAATAGAAATATATTAGAAGTGAGAATATTATGTTAGAGAGAGAGAAAGACCACTTGGTATATCCTTTTGCAGATTTAATTGGCTTCTAACTCCTTAAGACCATAAAAGCTTTTGATCAAAGACAAAATTTCTGTACCAGTAAGTCTACTTCTACAAGAAACACACAATGGGGCCATAGAATCTGAAACAACAAACAAAAAGTCCATATGCTTAAGTATATTTGAGCTGAACAGAGGAAGATAAAAAAAATCAATTGCTACTTGTCCTTTACCAAATTCGTCCTTCAATTTCTTTATGAGATTGTGAGATCGTGGTTTCTATGAAGGTTTTTCTACCTCTTGACATGGCCTAAAACAAGGGAATGGCGGAGAGGATGAGAGCTGTTTGCTGTTTGAGGTTGAGTTAAAGAGATGAGAGAAAGGCAAACTAAGGGGCTAGAACTTAAGAGGAATCAGATCAGCTAAAGTTGCTAAATTTTCTGCACTAGCTTGTACAGCCAATAAGTTAGTTGTATACCTGTTTCAAAATGCAGGGGATGTGCTCAGCAGAGGAGTGTGGTGATTATTGTGGTTTTCGAAGAAGAGGAAGGAGTTGGGACAGAAAATGAAATGGGAGGTGGTATAAATAGAAGAAAGAATGTGGGATGGATGGTGGAGATTTACAGATATAAAGTAACCAACTTTAGAAACGAGAACTTTTGAGACCCACATAAAACAAAGAAAAACAAAACAAAAAAAATGACCCACATGACGAATCATCCAAAAGCATTTCTCATCTTAATAAAATGCAATTTGTTCAACAGAAAAAGGAATGGAACGGAAAGTCTCCCTTTTAAATTTTCCCTAAACATGGGTAACTTCTTTATATATATATAGGTAATCAGTTTTAATTTACATTTGACACATTTCAGCCAAAGATGCCCTCATGTACATTATCATGTTATCATTCCAAATACAAAGTTGAAGCTAGCAAAGCTACCACATCATCGATAACAAATATACGTTTGCAGGCATCGATAACAAATATACATTTGCAGGGATGATGGAAAGGAAGGGAAAAGAAAAGACATAACAGGAGAGTAAGTGAGACATAGAAAGAAGGGCAGGAAAAGTGCCAAAACAGAGAGTACCAATTTATATATATAGAATCAATGCTTTTGAGGATGAAGCTATAAATTATGCCAAAATGGGAGTGAGTGCATGATCACTCTCTCTTGGGTAAGTTTGAAATCCGCCTTAATTCCCTAGATAAGAGGAAAAAAAATCTAGTACTAAAAATATGAGTACTACATGTTGTGACAAGAAATTTTATCATTTCTTGAATTAGATTGAATTGATCAGACTAAAATTTTTAAGAAGCTTAGTGTGCAAATTAAAGAAATAAATACACAACCTGAATTTTACATAATTTATTAGTACTTCTGGTGTGAATCTCTTAAATAGTATTAAATGCTTATAATCATAAGCTTTATCTATACAATTATGCAAAATAGATACACAAATAATGTTGATGATGAGGCATTCATAACTTTACACACACACATGAGAATGATTAGATATTGTATGCCTCCAGCTTAGAGCAGATAGATTGATTAGGTTCTTTAGCTCATGATACATGCTTGCATAAAAAAAAACGCGTGGTACTCATCTTGCAGAACTATATGATCATGAGGTAATATATGCTAATTAATATACTTCCATTCTTTACAGCAAGCTGCCAAGCTATAATATTACATATATATATATATATATGCTCTCTTTTAATATATTTTTTGGAAATATATGTTTTTATTTTTATCATAAACAGATGAACATATATATATATTTGCAGTGCTCCAAATTCTTCTAAAAATTAAAAAAAAAAAGGAAGAAGAAAAACAAAAGATTAAATGGGCAAAAATGATCTGATTTCCCAAAACTTTTGGGGGATAATTTTTTTTTTTTTTATAAGTACTTTTGGGGGATAATTAATGTAAGCTGCTGTTAAATTAAAACATATAAATCCCTATTGATCTAATACCCAATGCCAAAATCTAATTAAAACATATAAATCCCTATTCCAGGACAATATGCAAATTTTGTCCCACACAACTCTTAGCCACCAACACAAACAACAAAGACACACAATAATCTTGTTTATTATGCACTCTTGCATAACAAAATAGAGAGATGAGAGAGAGAGAGACGATGGAGGAGAGATGACCTACCGACGAAGACGAAGAGTATGGTGGTTGTGGTGGCAGAGCATGTTAAGGAAAATTCCATGTCTACAGCACATGCGCCATCACAGGCATCACAGGCAAGTAAATCGAGCAAGACCCCATAACAAATTCTCTACTAGAAGCTGCACAGCCAGCTACTGCCCCTACTACGGATCCGGCCTGCATGAGCCACACTGCTTCGCTGCTACTGCTACATGCTGCCTCTGCTGTACTACATTCTGCAGCTTGTAACAAAATACCGTTAGAATATTCCTGTAACGCCCCGTTCCCAGAGGGATCGAAGAGTTGCTCCCTATAACTTAAAATTCATCATTCATCAATATATTTACAGACTCCAAAATATAAAGTCATCAGAATACTACAAAATCTCTTAATAAAATTCACCACTTCTTAGAGATCTTCTATGAGTAAATCCACTATGCTTAAATAATCATCTCACCGATGCTCCATAATCACGATCCTTAGCTGGACTATTCAAAAATCATCTGAAAAATAATTGGAGATAAGGGGTGAGTTATCAACAACTCAGTAAGCAGAGGACATATACTAGTGTGTAAACATGAGCATTTTCACAGAATTCAAAATTCATAAATAAAACATTTCAGTATCAATATGCAAATCTCAAAAATACACATTATCAGAAAATCAAAGCGACTTTTCAAACATTTCATATTTAGAAACCAACTTTTCATATTCAAAGACCCCTTTGGCACAACATGACTGAACATCTTCATCTTATCATATCATATCAGAGTATCATATCAGAACAGAGACCATGTTTAACCCCCGTGGTAGGGTTGTGCATCATGCGGAAAGCCAAGTAGAACATAAATCACCATGTTACGAAAGCGATTGCACTCAGAACAGAAAATCACTATTATATCCCATGGAGGGCCAGAGGTCACTATTATATCCCGTGACAGGGCCGAAGGTCACTATTGTATCCCGTGATAGGGCCAGAGGTCACTATTGTATCCCGTGACAGGACCACATATCAGAGCAAAACTGAATCAGAATCACCATATCAGAATCAGAATTAGAGTCAGAACAGAATCAGGAAGTCATGCCAAAGGTTTTTCAGAAATCACATCATATCAGAGTACAAAACCTCTTCAGAATAGAACAGAATCAGATCACAAAACATAATTTATGCACAAAATTTCATATTCGCTCTCTTTTTCAAAGTTCAGAAACAGAATGTCAAAAATAAGCTCATGTCTACACCAATCATGACAGAAAATACTTTCTTCTTAAACAGAATCTCATGAGTAATACAGAACAAATATCTGAGGTTGTTTTCAGATTTCTTTTCATAACAAAACATGCACATTTTCCAAAAAGGACCTCAGTTCATTTTATTTTATGCAAAGTCTAGCATAGGAACCCCGCTTACCTGGACTTCTTAACTTATTCAGAAATTCTCCACAACAGTACTGAACAATTGTCACTCGTTACCTATAAAAATTTATGTAACTTAAATAAATCTCCAGTGAACAAATAAATCTCATATTACACCTGAAGTACCTATTTTAATTCCTCAATACTTAAAATTCTCTTAACTCTAAATATCATCACTTTCTAATTTCATCAGTATCCACTTAAACGAATCCATACCGAAGAGAGTAATCGAATAAATATTATGATAGAAGAATACCGGTGTTTTTTTAAAATACTAAGGTACCCATAACGTATTATAGATTAATAGAATACTATGGCTACTTAAAAATCCCATAAAATAAGGCCAACTTAAAAAATGAGTTCAATTGAAAACTAAGTAATTCAAATTAACAATATAATCATTTTTTTTTCTTTATGTATAATAAAATCCAAGCCCAATCATTAAAACATAAACCCATTAAAACTAAAACCACGAAACCAATATCAGAAAAACTGCATCATACTAAGGGGCAAAACTGTAATTATCAATCAAAATATTTCCTAAACATACAGAAGTTTACGGGAACAATTAAAATCATACTAGAAACAAAGCAACATCGCATGGTTGGACAGTAACGGAGAACCTACCGAGAGAAGTTTCGAGCTGCGGGAAGCGGCTGGGCACGGCGGCTGGGGTGGAGATGCTGGCGAGCTGGGCACGGGGAGAGAGAGGGACGTGCGATTCAGAGAGAAGAAATCTGAGAGAGAGAGAGAGTTTATGGGATGAGCAAGCTGAACGTGAGAGAGAGAAAACAGAGAGGGAGATTACCGTGCGGCGGAGGTGGCATGAGGCGGACCCGGGGTGATGGAAAACTTCGCCAACGGTTTTTGGGGCCGCAACGTGAAGGAGCTCACAGTGGGTAGTGGTTGTAATGGCTGAAGATAGAAGGAAAAACATCCTCTGTTTCGGGAGTGAAGAACAGAGGCTTGCGGGATGGCTATCGAAGGCTACACTGGTGGGTTCACAACTGGGTCACGGTGGCGGCGGTCTGGGCAGTTGGTTACGCACGGTGGACAACCTAGGTTGCGTCCGCTGATGGTGAGGTCGCACGGGAGTTGGTTTTTAAGGGAACAATACACGGAAACAACTACCAATTGTCTCTTCGGATGGGCTCGACTGCGATGCCCAGTGGCTGGGAATGGTTTCAAGGAGGAGTTTGGGTGATGGCCGTTTACGGTGGAAGTGGGTTGCTGTTTGTTTTTATGTGGAGAAAGGAGTTTGGCGTCGAACTAGGAGGGCTGGGTGGTTCTGCAGTGGTTCAGCGATGGCACAGGGTAATTCTCAAGGTATAAGATGAAAGTGTATCTTTATGTGGGTGATAAGAAAACCCTAGAGAAAGTGAAGAGATAGACGTGCATGGATAGTGCCGTGCGTGGGAAAATAAAATTGGAAAAAAAATAAAATAATACTAATTATAGTGCAACCATAAAATTATACCTTAAAGCAAAGAGTAATTTAAATGCAAATACTAATTAATTTCAAGAAAGCACATCAAAGTAAATTTTCACAACCTAAAAATTATAAAATAAATCCAACGAGAAATCTGATAAATTTTAAAACAAGAAAAACAATATTTAAAAATAATTAAAATAATCTTTCACTAAAAATAAATACACTATAAATACGGGGTATTACAATTCCTGTAATAATTATTCGTAGCATGCTACTATATAAAGGCCTTTGCCTCTGTAAATCAATTCAATGAGAAGAAACCTTTTCACAACTTTTCTCGTTCTATCATGGTACCAGAGCTAATATAGGACCAACATCCATGGCGCCTTCTTCTTCCACCCAACCCATTCCCAATCTATCTCATACCATATCTGTCAAACTCACCCCCGAAAACTATCATCTTTGGAAAATTCAACTTGTCCCCTATCTTCGTGGCCAATGCCTCTACAAATATGTAGATGGCTCTTGCCCTGCTCGCAAACACTTTCTTGAAAATAAATCTCCTAATCCTGACTATGAACATTGGCTACAACAGGACCAACTGGTTATGTCTGCCATCATTTCTTCTCTTTCAGAACCTTTAATGGCTGAAGTTGTTGGCTGCAACTCTGCTCGTGTAGTTTGGACCTCTCTCAAATCCTCCTATGCTTCCGTTTATCAAGCTCATTTAATGCAAACCCAGCTTCAACTTGCATCACTAAAGAAAGGCGCTAACTCGATCTCGATTTATTACCGCCGTGCAAAATCACTAGCTGACACCATGGTTGCTGTTGGGTGAGCTCTTCCTCCAGCAGAATTTGTTCCATACTTACTTGCTGGCTTAGGAGCTGATTATGATGGCTTGGTCGCCTCTGTTGCAACTCGGCTTGATCCTATTTCTCTCGAAGAACTTCTTGGCCATTTACTTGCTCATGAAGCCAGAATGCTTCATCATACTGAAACCAACTTCTTCCCTTCAGATGTCTCAGCTAATTTTTCAGCAAAATCCAATGCTCCTCAGTGTGGTCATGGCCCTTTCCGTGGTCAAAATTCCTTTCGTGGCCGCAACAAGGGGGCCCTTTCAGTTCAAATCGTGGTCATGGAAATTTCTCAGGTAACCACAGAACAAACTTTGTTTCTCAAACTGATCCTCCATTAATTTGTTAGGTCTGCAATCGACATGGTCACTCAGCCCTCACCTGTGTGTATCACTTCAATCAAGCTTACACTACAGCCCCACCTATGATTGCGAACTTTTCCAACTTTTCTTCGGCTCCAAGTTGGTATCCAGACACAACTGCTACTCATCATATTACTAATGATCTTGCGAACATGAATTTACAAGCTATCGATTACCATGGGGAGGAGCAATTGCGTGTTGGTGATGGAACTGCCATCCCTATCTCACATACTGGTTCTGCCTCTCTCTTCTCACCAACCTCTACATTTCATCTCAAACAATTGTTATGCGTCCCTTCTTTTCAAAAAAATCTCATCTCCATCCAAAAGTTTTGTGTGGATAACAATGCATTTTTTGAATTTTATTCTGACTCTTTTTGCATAAAGGATCGCATCTCGGGGAAGCTTCTACTCTGCAGGAGCACGCGTAATGGTCTCTACCAGTTTCACACCATCCTCAGTCCCTTCCGCTGCACTGACCACCGCCACTTCCTCGGTTCCTCAATGGCATTCTCGTCTCGGCCATCCATCCTTCAAGCTAGTCCATTCCATTTTACAACAACACAATCTACAATATGATCCCTCTCAGTCATCTACCTTTTACAACGCTTGTGCCCAAGCAAAGTCACATAGGCAATCAGCTCACAAAAGACCTCATAAATCTGTTGCCCCTTTTGATTTAATTTTTTTTGATCTTTGGGGACCATCCGCTCATGTATCAAGTGATGGTTATCAATATTACATTTCCTTTGTCGATTTTTCTTGAATTACATGGCTTCCCTTTAAAATCCAAATCTCAAGTATTTGATATTTTTCTTAAGTTCAAAGCTCATATTGAACTTCAGTTTAATTCAAAGATTAAGAAATTTCAATCTGATTGGGGGGGCAAGTTCCGCCCATTTTCAAATTACCTTGCTACTGATGGCATTCTCCATCATATTACATGTCCTCATACTCACATTCAAAATAGAATCATAGAGAGAAAACATCGCCACATTGTCGAGACGGGCTTAGCACTCCTTTCTCACACATTAGTCCCTTTAAAATTCTGGTCTTACGCATTCCTTCATGCAGTTTATCTCATCAATATGCTACCCTCACCATCACTTAATCACTCATCACCTTTCCTCCTCCTTCATAACAAACACCCAGACTATAGCTCTTTACGCACATTTGGTTCTGAGTGTTGGCCATTGACCACTCCCTACAATCACAAAAAATTTGCCTACCGTGCCATTTCCACTACTGTTTTGGGTCTCAGTCCTCTTCATAGAGGTTACATCTGCTATCACATTCCAATAGCACGCATATATATTTCCAAAGACGTTCTTTTCAATGAAACATCTTTCCCTTGGGCAAATATTTCATCACCAAAAGTCCCCAATCAACCAACCCACACAACCTTACCTCATTTCACGCAAACCACACATTTAAATCACTTAAAAACACTACCCTCAATACTGGGTCCTCCCCCTCAATCCTTGTCTAGTTCCCCTGTTTTATCATTAAACACGCACAGCTCCCCTCCTATGGTTGCTCCATAGGTTGTGCATTCTATGGAGACATGATCAAGGACCTTTTCAAGTCGTCCTTGACAGTTCAACGATGGGACCATGCGTTGGCCACCAGCCCGTGCACTTCTCACTACTCAAGTCGACATACCCGAAGCTCCTTCATGTCTGACAATTGCACAACAATATCCCGAATGGCGTGAAGCCATGTCTAAAGAATTTAATTCTCTACTTTCTAACAATACTTGGACCTTGGTTTCAGCTTCTCATGCACCTAACACAATGGCTTATAAGTGGGTGTTCCGCACCAAACGTTTTGCCGATGGCTCAATCGAGCGTCGAAAGGCTCGGCTAGTGGCAAAAGGATTCCTCCAGCAATCCTGAATTGACTTCGATGAAACTTTTAGCCTTGTTGTAAAAGCCACCATAGTGCGCCTTGTTCTTGCAATGGCTATCTCTCATGGCTAGGTTACATGGCAATATGATGTTGCAAATGCATTTTTACACAGCCCCTTACAAGAAACAGTATACATGTCCCAACCTCCTGGTTTCTCACATCCACAGCTTCCCTCACATTTTTGCAGGTTGAACAAAGCCATATATGGGCTATACGTCAATCCCTCGTGCATGGTACTCGCACCTCAGTAGCAAATTAACTGATCTTGGCTTCACCATCTCAACAACCGATCCTTCTCTTTTTCTGTGTTACATTGCCAGCATCACCATTTTCATTTTAGTTTATGTTGATGATTTACTAATAACTGGTTCATCGCAACAAGCCATTGAGGAACTTATCTTAGCTCTTCGAGAAGACTTTCCTATAATTGATCTCGCCAAACTAAAATAGTTTTTTGGGGGTCGAAGCTACTTACAATTCTGCTGGTTTGCTACTCACACAACAAAAATACAGCATTGATCTTCTTAACAAAACCAACATGATGCTTGCAAAACTTGTCAAGTACCCGATGGCCACACCAGAAAAACTTAGTGCTTTTAATGGAAGCTTGTTTGAGGATCTATACCGCAGTGTTGTTGGCTCTTTGCAGTACCTCTCTTTCACTAGGCCCGACCTTGCCTTTGCTGTGAGCAAGGCGTGTCAGTTTATGCATGCACCGAGAATACCCCATTGGCAAGCCGTCAAGCGTATCATTCGCTACCTCAAACACACATCTCACATTGGCCTACAATTCTCTCCATGTTTGACACCCAACCATATTGCTTTTTCTTATGTCGACTGGGCTGGCTGCCCAGATGACAAAAGATTAACCAGTGGCTATTGCATTTTCCTTGGTTCAAACTTAATTTCCTAGTCTTCAAAGAAGCAACCTACAATAGCTAGATCATCAACATAAGTCGAATTCAAAGCCATTGCTAATGGCACAGCCGAAGTAATTTGGATGCAACAACTTTGCCGAGACCTTGGCATTACACTCAACCATGCGCCCCTTCTCTATTGTGATAACCTTGGTGCAACATACTTGTCTTCAAATCCTGTTTTCCATGCTAGAACCAAGCATGTTGAAATCGACTTTCACTTTGTGTGGGTTCTTAACAAGTCTTTAACTGTCTCCTTCATTTCTAGAAAAGATCAGCTCGCTGACATCTTGACTAAACCCCACTTAGCAGCTCGCTTCACTCAATTATCTTCAAGTCTTTGCCTCCAATCCTTACTGCTTGACTTGAAGGGGGATGTTAAGGAAAATTCCACGTATACAACACATGCACCATCATAGACATCATAGGCAAGTAAATCGAGCAAGACCCCATAACAAATTCTCTATTAGAAGCTGCATAGCCAGCTGCTGCCCTTGCTACGGATCCTGCCTGCATGAGCCACACTGCTATGCTGCTACTGCTACGTGCTGCCTCTGCTGTACTACATTCTGCAGCTCGTAACAAAATACCGTTAGAATATTCCTGTAATAATTATTCTTAGCATGCTACTATATAAAGGCCTTTGCCTCTGTAAATCAATTCAATGAGAAGAAAACTTTTCACAACTTTTCTCATTCTAACAGAGTAGGACCGAGGAGGTGTAGAGGTGGCAGAGTAGAACCACTCTAGCCCGTCGGCATTGTGTATTCACACTAAGACTTTAGAGGCTCCATGGTGCCGAGCACAGAGGAAAGATGTAGCAGAGAGAGAAACAGAGAGAGGGAAAGGCACAGAGGAAAGATGCGGACATTGAGAGATAGAGAGAGAGAGAGAGAGAGGAAGAGAGTGGAAGAGAGCAGTCGGGGGGTGGGGTTGCGAAACAGGGGAAATGAGAGAAAGGGAGATATCGGGTAGAGGGGAGGGAAAAACGAAGGAGACCGAGCCTAGATTTTCCTTTTATTTTGAATACTACATTTTACGGCGATTTAACGTCACTGTAAAGAAAGAGAATGCTAGGTTTCACTTTTTGCGGCGATTTTTAAAGTTAAAAAATCCTCCAAAATGCCTCTTTCACAATTCCATCGAATAATGAGCCGTCGCAACAATTTTTTTTAATATTGGGCAAATGTTTTCATCGCAAAAATCAAAAAAATGGCTACAAAAGGCCAATTAGTATTTGCAGCGAATTTTCCCGTTGCAAAAAGCAAAAAAACAAAATCGTCACAAAACACTAGTTTCAAAATTTGATGTAAAAGGATTGCCACGATGTAAAAATCGTTGCAATTAAAGGCTTTTTGCAGCGATTTTATTTCCAATAGACTAAAATTGTCACAAAAAGCCTTATTTCTTGTAGTGACACACACACACACACACACTCTTTCTCTCTCTCTCTCTCTCTCTCTCTCTCTCTCTCTCTCTCTCACGGTAAGGGGAGGAGTCTCCTTTCGACGTTAACATGCATACATCATCCGAGGTGCATTGTCAAGAGGATGGCAGCTTCCCTCATTACTCATTGAAATGATGATGTGATAGTATGAGAATACCATATCATGTATATTTAAGAGAAAAAAAAGTTGGATGAAGGCGAGTTTGCACACACCCTTGCACATGAAGAAGACTTGGGATGGTCAGTTCGAAATTAATAAGGTGCGTTTCAATGAGTGATAAGTCAAGGCGGGAGAGGGGAAATCTTCATGAAGCCCCTATATTTTTTCACTGCTCAAGCTTGAGTTTCACAACCTTTCTTCTGCTAATACAGAATCAATAAACAAAAGCTACAAGATTTCATGTAAAGTTGTTGGATCCAAACCTGCCACAATCAGTTTTTTCACTGCTCAAGCTTGAGATTTCATGTAAGAAATTCAACATTGACTGAACATTATCGTGTAAAATGAGGCTACAAGTTAATCTGATAGTTGCAAACAAATTTATCGACCCATCCAGCAAGTCTCCACAGCCCATGACCAGAACAGATCCACCACCGGAAGCTCTACTAAGCGGCATCGTGAGAAACCAAAATCGAGCAACGCCCTCCACACTGTGAGCCTCTCCTCTATAGATGTGTAATCGATGGTAAACCGCAGCAACCATAATGTCATAAGACAGGTTCCACCGTGTTCTTTGTTTCGAGAAGTAAAAAACAGAGCAAATTCTCATGGTCCTCAGCCCAGCTTTACTGCGCACAAAAACTTTCGACCACCTTGTGGGTCAGCATCTCAACAGACCAAGCCACTGAATATTCCTCCACAAAAAACCTTGGCTGCCCAGCCCCACTACGTTGCCATCATGCACCATGACCCACGCTACCTAGCCAGAACCCAAGGCCAAACACCATAGAAACTGCCACAACCCTGCACTCTAAACCACCGTGGAAACAACTGATGTAAAGGCCCTGTCTTGCTACTCCTAAAACAGAGCAATCCTACGCATAAGCCAACTGCCACTGCTCCCTTGAACTGCCACACATAGAGGCCAACAACCATGGATGAAGAACACTGGCCAGCCCCACTAACACTCTACCCAAGTCCTTGTTGCACAACCTCCCAACCTCATGTGCATAAAAATGGACAACAAGAGGAAGAGAAGCCAGCCATCGTGACCCTCACTCCCATGTTTCAAGATATGAGAGTGAAACGTGGGTCGCAGAGGAATGAGGAATGTGAAAATGGGATGCGAAAATCATATTAGGATTGACGAATGGAACCTAACCAGTTCTTCTAATCATATCTGGGAATGGACACAGCGAACGAACCTTTGTTGTCTTCTTCATCGTGTTTTTCTTCTTTTGTTTGTTTGTTTTTTTTAAAACAGAGCTAACATGAAGGATCATATGGGGGCATGCATATTGAAGATACGCATTAGGTGTATGTAGGGATAATAGTCTACCAAGAATTTCCTCATATCCTTATTAACTTGTACAATTCGCTATGACTCAACCAGATGGATAAGGCTTGGATGCATATTGAAGATAGATATGGTGTATGTAGGAGACTACATTAAACAATTCATAGGCATGGTGAAGGCCCATGCATCGGGTAGAGACTGTATTAGGTGTATGTAGGAGATGCCGAACCAAACTTTCCTTCCTATTGCTATGGTTGAGGATCACTTGTTCATCATAGGTATTGATACATCTTAGACAAAATGGATACTCCATGCCGAGGAGGAAACTTTGCTAGACACCATATTTTCGAACGAAGAAGGTGATGATGCCTATAACTACAATGACTACATTGATGATGTAGACGAGATGTTAGATGACATCCGCGTGGGATCCTTTATGGATAATTCTGGTATAACAGAATTTAATTCAGATGCAGGGCCTTCATGACACACCTCTGATACTCCAATACACCTTAACTTCGACGAGTTGCTAGACAACGTAAGAAAGCCACTTTATCCAAATTGCACAGAGTTCTCAAAGCTATCATTTATAGTCATTTTGTTTCACATAAAGACAGTTGGTGGTTGGATTGTGAAGTCATTTGACATGGTTATAAAACTTTTGCAAGTAGCATTTCCTCATGCTCTGTTCCCTGCCTCGTATAACAAGGCTCGCTACTTACAACGTTGTTTGGACTTTAGTTACACAAAGATACATATATGTCCAAATGATTGTGCCTTGTTTTGGAAGGATCATGCTCATAAAGATGAGTGCCCTAAATGTAATTCATATAGGTGAGCCTCAGCACAACTAACCAACAGAGGATCCCCTAAAAGTCCTCTGATATTTCCCTTTGAAGATGCGGTTGCAAGGATGTTTATGTCAAATAAGACTACCTAAGCCATGAGATGGCATGTAGAAGAGCGTGTTGATGATCCCAACTTCATGAGACATCCGGTTGATTCTAGGGTATGGAAAGGCTTCGATAACAAACATGCTTGGTTTGCCCAAGATCCTAGTAATGTCAAACTTGGTCTAGCTAGTGATGGATTCAACCCATTTAATAACATGAGCAAACCATATAACATTTGGCCAGTGCTACTTAATCCTTAAAACTTTCCCCCTTGGTTATGCATGAAATATCCATATTTGATGATGTCGTTGTCAATCCCTGGACCAAAGGCACTGGAAAATGATATTTGATGTGCTTCTGCGTCCCTTAATAGATGAGTTCATAGAATTATGAGAAGAGGGAATTCGTACATATGATGCATACAAACAAGAATCGTTTCAGTTGAGGGCAACATTGCTGTAGACCATCAATGAATTTCCTGCATACGCAAATCTTTTAGGCTGGAGCACAAAGGGTAAGATGGCATACCCTACATGTAACTTAGAAATAGAGTCATTGTGGCTTGTGCATGGCCGAAGACATTGTTATATGGGTCATCGTTAGTGTTTGGTGCCAGATCACGGTTGGAGAAGGAAAAAATACTTTTAATGGTAAGGAGGAACTCCATCTCCAACCTCAAATGAAAGCAGGACAGGCTTTAATGGAGAAATTACATGAGGTCTCAAACGTGCAGCAGTTTGGTAAATCAACAAAGAAGAGGAAATGTACGCCCAATGAACTTAATTCGACAAAAAAAATGTATCTTCTTTGAGCTTCCTTACTGATTAGACTTGGGATTGTGACATAACTTGGATGTCATGGATATTAAGAAAAACATTTGTGATAACTCCCTGGGAACCTTGATGAATATTTAAGGAAAAAGTAAAGACACTGCCAATGCGCATAGGGATTTGGAAGATCTTGGACTAAGGAAAGAATTACATTTACAGCATGATGGTAATCATACTTCTACAAGTCTTGCATGTTACATGTTAAATGTAATTGAGAGAAGGAGTTTTTGTGCACGCTTGTCAGAAGTGAAATTTTCTGACGGTTTTGCCTTAAATATTGCCCAGTGTATCAACGTTACTAAAGGAAAAATCATGGGAATAAAGAGCCATGATTGTCATATCTTCATGCAATATTTGTTGGTTGTTATTGGTAGGTACCTACGACCCAATGTGCATCGAGCTTTAATAGAGTTGTACTCGTTTTTCAAAGAATTATGTTCACGAACACTAGACATAATAGTGTTGAAACAGCTTTAAGCTAATATCCTCATCATTTTTTGCAAACTAGATATGATATCCCCACTTGCTTTTTCGATATCATGGTGCACCTTGCTATTTATCTACCAAATGAGGCTTTGCTAGCATGACCTGTTCAGTACAGGTGGATGTACCCTTTCGAGAGGTATTTGGGTAAGTTCAAGCAGTATATCTGCAACAGAGCCCGTCTAGAAGGCTTAATTGCTAAAACATATGTGCATGTCAAGTGGCTGACATTTTGCTATATGTACCTTCATGATATTGAGACTAGGCATAACCGAGAGGAATGGAACAATGACACAGCTGGGCAAAGCTTCCAAGAGTCAAGTTTATCAGTTTTCTCCCAAAAGGTGAGCCCGTTAGGGCTAGCAAGAATGGCAAAATTACGTAACGCACTGTTGGCTAAGGCCGAGTGGTACGTCCTTAATAATTGCGTAGAGATTGAGGACTCTAGATGTTATCCACTTCAGCATTCTATTTTGTTATATTGTAAGTGGATATGTTATTAACACATTTAGTTTTGTAGTGACCATTATAACAAGATGAAAGAAAAGGACCCGAGTAACTTCGAGCGTAGGCACCATAGTCAATTCTCAACGTGGTTCATAACACGCATAAGGTTTCCCTTTTTCATATACAAACATATCCCTTGATAGTAACTTCGACTTTCTATAATATTGTTCACCTAAGTCAAATATCCACGTTAGATTGCCAAGTTGCATGCAATGACTCCCCCCGAGGTGACTGATGACAAATTTGCATTAACATGTGGTCCAGATCCTTTGGTCGCATCATATTCCGACTGTATAATGAATGGAATTTGGTTTGACATGGAGGAGCTCGAAGGGTGTCGCCACACCTAAAATAGTGGGGTTCTTGTTCATGGGGACCATCAAGGATTACCTGTTGACTTCCACGGTGTGTTGCAAGACATCATAGATAGAATTACACTATATGGGTTAGCGTAAGTGTTTCTTATTTAAATGTGGTTGGTGGGATATTGGCGACATGAGAAGGGGGATACATCTCGAGGATCACTTCACTAGTGTCAATACTTCTAGGCAATGGTATAAAGATGAGTCTTTTGCTCTAGCATGCCAAGCGTTGCAAGTGTTTTACATCAAGGACTCAAGTTTGGGGGGAAGTTGGCACACGGTACACAAGATAACAAATATGAATGTTTACAATATTTGCCACAAGACCTCGGACTTGCATGATGATGATGATGATGAATCCTACACTGTTGAAACAGAAGACGAGAGTGACACTGATGTTAGGGACTATGGTCCTGTTAATGTAACTAACCAAGAGATGTTCAATCCACTGACCTGAGTAGATGAAGACCACTTGCCCGTTGATCTGTCAACCATCTCATGAGAGCAATTGTCCAGAGAAAGTGATGATGAGGCCATCATTGTTGATGAAAACTGCAACTCCCCGTATTTTAGTGTATTTTTATTGAAGGATTATTTTTATTAATTCAAAAATTTATTCTCTTGTTTTAAAATTGTCGGATTTTTAAATGGTTTATTTTATGATCTTTAATTGTGAAAATTAAATTTGATATGTTTCCTTAATATATTATTGTTATGCATTTAAATTGTTCTTCATTTTAAATTAATTGATTGTTGAATTTAATTATTTTATTTTTATTTTAACATTACGTTTAAATTATTTTAATTGACTTGCTGTTTTGAAATATTTTTCGTTGGATCATTTTTTGTGACCCAAGATGTGAGGATAAGACCTCATTTCT
Source organism: Juglans nigra (assembly GCA_002916485.2). Classification (NCBI taxonomy): domain Eukaryota; kingdom Viridiplantae; phylum Streptophyta; class Magnoliopsida; order Fagales; family Juglandaceae; genus Juglans; species Juglans nigra. The sequence goes on from CM036140.1 coordinate 26,463,769, forward strand.
TTTCTTCCATTTTTTTCCTTTTCCTTTTCCTTTTTTCTTTTCTTTGTTCTTTTTTTTTTTTCTCTCCTCTCTCTCTCTCCCGCGCGCGACGTCTTCTTCCTCTCCCTGCGTCTGCGTCATTCTCTACCATCCCGCCGCCGTGGGCCTCCTTCCGGCGACACTGTCCAGCCCATTAGCTTCCCCTCCCTCTAGCGACCAGCCCCCTTCAACCTCAGCCTCCCTCGCGCCGCTGTGAGTCCCCACCCCCAACACCAAGCCGCGGCACCCTTTGAGCTCGTGCGCCACCTTCGCGCTACCTCCGGCCACCATCTCTTCACCACTTCATCCTCGACCTCATAGCAACCCAATGCACCCATCCTTAGCCCCGATCTACTACCGATGAAGCACATCCATCAACATTTCCGTTTTGGGCTTTGTGGTCTTCGACCGCCCTCTACGCCGCCACCCACGGCCAACCACCACCACCACTAGCTTCATTGACATCCCTAAGCTTTACCCTATCAATTTCGGGTCTTGGTTCGTCCCCATTCAAAAGTGGATTTTTGAGACCCACGGCCGCAGTGCATTTTGCACTGTTACGTTGCTGTGTCGCCACTTCTTACACCTCCGTGATCCTTCGGAAATTATATTAAAGCACTGTAAGTATTTTTCCAAAGAACTAGCCGGACTGAGTCCGAGGAGTTTGGGGGTCGGATGGATTGAAGACGGAGTTGTTTGTGTGTTTGGTTTGCATTGTGAGTTATTGGTTGTTGGTTATGGCGTCGTTCATGTACATGGCATATTTGCACGCATGATCATGTTTGTAAAGGAAACTGGGTTTTCGTGTAATTGCATTCATGTTCATGTGTTTATTGAAAACTGGATTTTTATGTGTTAAAGGATTTTTGGGTGCGTGTGTATCACGACCCCAAGCCGAGATGGGGCATTATCTCGATGGAGCTCCTCTGGTCACTCGAGAGCGGAATATACTGAGTGATGTCCCCTGGGTTGTCGCTGGGCGACAACGGGATAGGACGAGATGGTTTCGTGCCGACTCCGTGGCCCTCTACTGGTGGGGGCTAGAGGATGCTTGGCCACGAACGCGCTGTGAGCGGAACTGGGCATCGCTCGTTGCGTAGAGTATGCTTGGCCATAAACACGCTGGGCGCGGAACTGGGCATCGCTAGGTAGCCAGGATGTGCAGATGGTCCCTAGAGGAGATCATGGTGCATTGGTAAAATGGATTAATGGACTATTTTCTGGGAAAATAGCGTATGTTGAATAAAATGATTTTTATGTGATTCATTTTCTGAAAAAATGATGTTTTATTGATCTGGGTCATTTTCTGGAAAAATGACGGATTATTATTTTTGGGCCAAAATGGGATTTTGGCGTGTGTTGGAAAAATATCTATTTCGGAAAAAATGATATTTTTGGGTTTGACGCATATTTCATCATATGCATGCATGTTGATTGCATTAATATGTTTTTATCTCGTGGTTATTTGGTTTATACTTACATGCGGTACCGTTTTATGGTAACGCAGATTTTGATGTAGAGGAGGAGGATGAGGGTGAGCCTAAGGATTCGGCTTCACCTGAGGAGTGATTGAGATCACTCGTATTTGGTTTGAGACTTGTATTATATTTTATTTGGGATGACTGTATAACTCTTTTAATCATTTTACTTATGTTAGTTTGTATTAAAAATTCTGGTACTTAGTTGATTTATTTATATTATCCACTGCGTTGTTTGTTGTATACTGTTGCATGTACATACACTCTTGGCACTATCGTCGGGATGCGTGACCGTGTTGTCACCATCCTGGCTTCTCGATTCTCTTGTTCCCTTGCATGGGGGTTGGGGGCGCCACAAAATCATTAATGGCGGTTTTTGGATGGAGAACATAGATGAGGGGGATTGCGATGGTACTGAATGAAAACCTCAATTTCATTATTATAGATATTGCTATGATGGTTTATCTTATCCTATTTTCTTGATAATAGTTTCTCTAATTATATATAATGTTAATCACTTCTACGTAGCTATTTAGGTCATTAAATGCTTTCAATTTTGATTTCACCGTACATGCAAATAAAGTCATGAGGATTTTTTACACATGTTTTTTATTATTCTATTATAGTACTATCTATGTACCATCATGAGGGTATATATTTAGTGAGGATTTATATTGCAGCCTGACTTGGTTTTAATTTCCTATGTTTGCAGACAGCGCGTGACTTTACCCATTTCCATATCATCTCCACACTTCAAGGAAGCCTGTGTGAAGGCATTAGACAGATGAAACAGTGGTCCAGTCTGCATGCTTTCTTTACTTTGATTTGCTTTGCTTGAAAGTTGTGGTTAAGTCATTTGCTGTATTATGTGCAGGAGGTTTACTTAGATAATTATGAATGATATAGAATTAATCTTAATACACCTTACTAGTACATTGTGATTCCGTTTTTTCCCCTTGGTAGTGGTGCTTTTTCTCTATTTGTCAACTTGGCCCATTTGTCCCAGTAGTTACCAATCTTGGCACAGTATCTTTTGGATAATATATGATGAAAAATTTCTCCTAATTTTTTATCCATCCAATATTTTCGTGTAAGTTGAGATGATTTATGTTCTATTGTACATAGGTGGTAGAGAGGTAAGCATGTTGTGGCTAATCAATGCTTGTCACCCTATAATACTGGCTTTCAGAAACCCAACAAACTTTTAGAAGTAAAATATTAAAGACTCCTACCATTACCTTTTTTAACAATTGATATCTTTTAAACGAGTAAAAGGGGAGCAGCCCAATACACATGAACTTAACAACTACATATCAGTCACTACATTTGCCATCATCCAGTTCACATGAAAATTTTTATTTCAAGTCATGAATTTAGTAAAGGAAGCAATGATAGTGCCTGTTAGTTGGCTACTGAATCAGATATAGCTAAAAAATGGACTAATGATGCAACTTTATAGGCTAACAAGTTTTTTGCCTCATGAATGAGGTTGCCATAAACTGCAAAAGACTCTTGATCTTCTTTAAATGCCTCAACCATCACCAAACAATCACTTTCAAGAACAATATGTGATACCGAAGTGGACATCCCCTTAATAAAGCCAAAAGTTCAATAGATGCCGAATCCTCTACCTCATTTTCCACTTTACTTGCTACCATCACAAACTGCTATGGTCATCACGAAGTTGGACACCCACACCAGCCTTATGCAGATTAGCAAACATATCTCCATCTACATTCAGCTTTAAGAAGCCAACCGGTGGTGGCGTCTAGTAGCGTATTCTCTTTGCCTTTACTAACGACACTTTCTGTAGCTCCAGGTATGTTGTGTAGGGACAGAGCATTATTAATAACCTGCTTTAGTTCAACAAGAAGTCTTCCAATTGCATTTTATTACGCATGAACCAAAATCCCAAGTGATGAGGAAAAATCTGGATAGATCTGATTGGTTCCCCTTTTCAAACACATATGTAGCAGCATCCAAAAACTCCCTTAGTGTATCCATATGCAGCATAAAAGGAAAATACTTCTTCCACATGTACAACTTTTTCTGGGCAGAAAATTAATGCATGTAAAATCAATATTTTGAATACCATACCGGATGCCGTACCGGTCAAGACACTGGAACGAAATATTTCGATACTAGTACCGTTTCGTGTACCGTTTCGGGATAGTCGATATATGAATAAATTATATATAAATACATATATATATATATATATAAAATTATAAATAGCCTAGTCTGATTCGGGAGTAAAAAAATGAGCTTGTAGTGTGAAAAAATGAAAAAAAAAATTAAGGCTGAAATATCGGCTGATACACAGGCCGGTACAGGCCGAAATATTGGCCGGTACGAAATATATATAGTACCTGTACCGGCCCAATGGCCGGTACGGCAAATACCGTACAGTATGGTACGGTATTAATATCAGTGTGTAAAACAGATTCTTGCCCTGAATTGCAAAAACAACATTTGTCCTCCACTTCAAGTAGTTTCTCTTCTTAAGATTGCCGAGTGTGGGTAGCCCCTCCTTACAAGCCCTTCAAGCAAAGGTTTTAATTTTCCTGGAACCTGCATCTTCCAAAGTTACTTCCATAGTTTAAATGATTTATGGTATCTACAAATGGACCACATCGAGCAGTCCATACAAGTGAGTTCATTCACTTATTAACAACTTTAAAGCACCAGAAAAATTACTAAAATTAGTCACACTTAAAATATTTTTTTTATAATATTGTACTGGGTCTAAAATTGTAACGCCCGTCCTTGTGGTGGGTCTTTTTATAAAATATTTTGAGAAAGGACGACGGGAATTACCGTCCGATTTAAAACTTTTTGCTTCTTTCCAAGGTGAAAGACTCTACGTTTATAAAATAAAAATGTGTTTTTTACAATAAAAGAGGTTTACAGATGAAACATTATTTTTAATAATAAAAATGCATCTCTTACATTTAAATGCTTGTGCCTAGACTTCCGTGCTCTTCCCCATGGGCCATGTCCGTCCCGACGTGTACTTTATTTCCTTCCCTGTGGGAGGGAGGGACATGCATAAAACTAAAATGAGTTGAAGACTCGTAAGTATTACTTCATGCAGTTAAAATATAACAATGTAGGTTTTCATTCATGCATTCATCATTCGTACATATTATACATACATGCATGCGTGCATACGTGCGTTCATTTGAAAACGCTGGATGGGGTTTTCCTTTCTTGTCTTAAAAAGTTTCACTCGTCAGTGCCTTCATTTCTGCAAGAGTGCAGTGCCTTCATTTCTTAAAGTGCGTTCGTGCATGCGTACATACATACATACATACATACATTCTTTCTTTTCACTTTCATAGGTTAGTACACACTGTTACGCCCCGTGTGTTAGGGTTAGCGGCCCTTTGACCTGGATTCCGCCCATGGCTACAGGTTGGGAATCCCATTTCATAGGGGGCAGCACTGGGTACACTACCAGTACTACTTACCCAGCATTGCAATCTGCCCATTCATTGGTACCCTTTCATTCATTCATGTGGCCATTACGTATCTTCATACATTTCATGCTTTCATTCATTCTTTCGTTCATGCCAGCTCTGAAGAGCTGGAGCTTCATTCAGTTCTTTCTTTCATTTAACATGAGAAAACATTTCTTTTCGTGAGAAAACGTCATTTCGTGAGCATGGGCTCGAACGTCCTCTTTCATGATGTCCATGAGCATCACCTCGCGGCATTCACGAAAGTATCGGTTCGTACCGTCCATAAAACATAAAGCACGGGCTCAAACTTCCCCTTTCGCGGCATCCGTAAGCATCACCTCGGCGTTCGCGGAGTCCGCGAGCATCACCTCGTGGCACTCGCGACAGCGTCGGTCCGTAGGATCCACGAAGGAGTCGGCTCAAGCTCGTCTTTCGTGCATTTACATCAGTTCGTTTCTTTGAAAATACATACAATAGATGCATCTTATAGTCATCCATTCGCATGTGTACGATTAATAACTTTGGGTGCGTAAAAAGGGGCTTTCATGGAAGGGCCGTACTTACATATACATTTGAAAGCATGACATCTTCTTTCGTAAGCATCTTCTTAAAAAGATAAAAGCTTTTCGTTTTCTTTTCGTAATTTCTAGAAAACTCCAGAAGGGCATGAACGTAATACTTACCTGGACTCCATGCTACTTTCATACCATGTAGTCCATTCATGCGCGTGTCAGCTGGCAACCTACATGCATACATAACCTTAACGTCATTCTCTATCTAATGTATAAGCAACTTAAACTATAAATAGAACTACGCTATACTTGGAACACTCTCCTTCTATCTCGTGCACTTACGTGCCCTTCACTATGTTAAAACCTTCGGGGACTACTTATGATCACCACATCTTCCAACTCAGGTATTGCCTCAAGTGCTCATTCACTAAAGTGAACCCATGATTCACCTTAAGATTAAGACACTAAGACCTCTGTCTCATTCTTCTCATTAACCACGTTCCGGCGCATGACTCAGACCAACTAAGTCACGCATCCCTTCTTTAGATAGTACACTCGTCACTATCTTCATGCATCTTAGCCCATATTAATCTTCATTCCCATCCATACAAGCCACACCGCTCTAAGCCAACTCTAAGGCTTAATCACCGCGCAACTCTACTATGGACAGATTACCCATTACGTATGGCGAATCCGTCTGGTACACGTGTCTCACTCGATTACACATGTACTTTAGTCCTTTATCACCTAAGATCAACATATAACATGTCGATCACTTGCTCGTAGGGATAAGGGCCATATTCTGATACCAACATTTTCTTAACCTGGCTAGCATGACTCTTCATGCTATCCGTCCCTTCTTACAGTTCATCCCAACACTTAACGCAACAAGACTCCATTCACAACTATGCCTTGCGTCACGTCACATAGCTCGAGACTACTCTCAAGCTACACCGTGACCTTGTCACGTCACCTGACATCCTGTTACGTCCCTTCTACGCCAACTTCTTACTCATCATGAGTACGGTTCCTCACGTACTTCCGTCACATCGTGACATCTCGTCATGTTCCCATTACGCCATTCCAAAGCTAACTCCTTATCCATCATAAGCACGTCTGTCAATAACCACGTCACTTCGTGACGTTGCCCAATCATGCTTCCGCTGCGTACTCTTACACTTGTTTTGCTACTTCACACATACTTCCAGCCATAAGTCAATCACGGTGACACTTGTCACCTCAGACTACAGGCTGCACCATAACTATTTCGGGACATTGTTTCATAATTCCTGACACTATTTATCACGTTCTACGCCCATCAACTACACAACCATCCTTATCTTTGCGACACGTCACACGGAGTGTCGTTGCCTTGTGGAGTACACTCCACGTATACTCCTTTTCCACACGCTACAACCTATCATCAATATGGCATACCCACCATACGATGCATCACTCTACCACATGGAGTACACTCCTCGTGTACTCCATTCATACACACCATGACCCATCACCGTTATGGCATACTTGCCTTATAGTGCATCACTCTACCATATGGAGTACAACTCCCTTCACATACTCCATTTACATGCACTACGCCACATCACCCTTATGACATACTTGCTATATGGTGCATCAATCCACCATATTAAGTACATTCCACAAGTACTCCCTTCATACCCATCACGCCACATCACCATTATGGCATATCCGCCACATGGTGCATTACTCCACCATATGGAGTACATCTCACATGTACTCCCTTCATACACATCACTCCACATCACCATTATGGCATATCTGCCACATGGTGCATTACTCCACCATATGGAGTACATTCCACATGTACTCCCTTCACATATCACGCCATACAGAGTACACTTATAGTGTACTCTTCCCAATCCACAAGATGCCAGGAGAGTATATTTTACATATACTCTCTTTATGTCACACTACGCCACACACAAAGTACACTCAGCGTGTACTATTCCCACTCCACATACGCCAGGAGAGTATATTCTACATATACTCTCCTTATCCCACACTACACCACACACAGAGTACACTTAGCGTGTACTATTCCCATTCCACAATATGCCAGGAGTGTATATTCTACATATACTCTCCTTATCCCACACTACGCCACACATAAAGTACACTCAACGTACACTATTCCCACTCCACATGCCACGTCACCAATACCGCACATACTCCACAACCGCATTACACGGCACAGCCACGCCATAATTACAGCACAAACTCTACAATCATACATCACTGCACACTTCACAACACAGAATGCCCAACACTTCACAGCGCACTACACAATAAGCCCAACACTTCACATACACGGCACATCACATCACCACACTACACAGATATGCCCAACACTTCACAGCGCACTACATAGCGCATCTCAATACAACCCAGTCGTTCCCTTAATACTAACAGCACAGTCCACAACCTAATCAACTAATCAATATCTAACATAATTAACGAGGGATAGAGAGTTATACCATCGACGGGATAACCCGTGCATTGCTCGCTGATCGTTACAGTCGATGACATCGGACAGGTCGTACGTGGCGGCTAACCCACGTACTTTGACTGTTTGGGCGTTTGGATAGCTAAGTGTGGTCTTGGAAGGGCTCGTGAAGGCCTTGTGTTGGTGGCTGTGAGGAGCGGTACACAGCGTACCTAACCGTGTACAATGGCGGTCAGTCACATGTAGTGACTGTCCATCATGTGCAGTGATTACCCACCACGTAAAGTGGTGGTTTGGACCTAGGGCTTGGCTAAGGGAAGTGCGGTGGATCTCGTGGTGGCGTCGAGGTGGCACCACGGTGGCTCACGGCGGCAGATCTGGCCGCACAGTGGGTGAGAGGCCATGGGAGAGTGAGAGAGAGTGTGCGTGCATGGGTGACAGATTGGGGCTGTGGTTGGTTGGGTTGACTTGGTGGTGGCCTGAGGAGGCTGATGATGGTGGTTACCCACCGTGGGTGGCGGTGCACGGCGTGCAACCCGTACGTGTGAGGAGGAATGTCCGTGCATAGAGGAGAGGCCATGGGCCTCGGGTCCAAGGGAGGAGGAAGGGGAAAGGGAGGAGAGGTCCATGGTGGCCGTGGGTGGTTGTGGGAGTCGCGCACGGCGGCGCTAGCAGCGTTGGTAGCTCGAAGCAGTGCGAAACCCATAAATGGGTTTCGTGCATGCGTGCGACGGAGGGGGAAGGGGGCTTCCCGAGACTTGGGTTCCATGGGAGGGGTTCATCGGTGAGAGGGGAGGCCGTTGGTGGCGGTGGTGGAGCCAGAGGACGGCACACGGCGGCGCTAAGGATAGCAAGCCCATTCGGGCTTTATGCTTCTAGCGGAGAGGAAGAGAGAGCAAGAGAGGGAGAGGTTGCTACGGGGAGGCTCGCCGGAGGGAGAGTAGTGCGACGGTGCCGGCGGTGAGAGCTGGCGGCGCACGGCGGCGCCGGGCTAAGGCATGGAGCAGTTCGGCGTGGAAAAGCAGCATGCTGCGTACGCCGAAGGGGAGAGGGAGGAGAGAGAGAGGGGAGGGAAAAGTGAGGGAAAGAGAGAGGGGGGGTCTGGGTATTTAACTCAGTCATTTCGTCTTGGGGTCTACAAAACGATCTAACGTTGAGATATTAAAATACTGATTTGAAAATGCATAAACATTAACTTAATTAACAGCACTTAGAGGAATTAAGGCAAATATTATTTTAAACTAACTTTAGTTTATAAAATAATATTTCTTCATCATTAATAAATGATGAAGTCTTATTTAATATATTTAAAATGATGAATCCATTTAATTTAATTAAAGCTTTCAACATAATTTAAATCTCTTAATATTTCAAATAACTAGAATCATTTTAATAATTAATATTAAAATGATCTCCGACAATTATAATATTTTGGAGCTCTTCAAAATATTATAATTGTCTCTTTTAAAAACAAGTGTAACTCAATGATACTGGAAATACCTCATATAAATATTTCCAGTACATTTAAAACACTGGGCGTACCTTAGAAGTCACCTAATATCTCGAGAAGCACGTCGTCATGGTTTGGCACACATGACGATGCTCACAGTCTCCAGAAAGAATGGGAGACTGTTGCATAATTCCGTCATCGGAATTTGCTTACGTCAGAAAGGAGGAGCCTTACGTAAGAAAGAAAGAAGCTTACGTAAAAAGAAATGAGCGGGGGTTACAAAAATATACATGGAAGAATTGGCAGACTTCAATGTTCTTTTTGATGATATTGGTGTGGTACACGCATCAAATGGGAGTTGAAACCCCTAGGGATTGGCTCAAGTGGTAAAGACCTTGGGCTTGAGGGTATGCTCCCCCTAGGTCCAAGGTTCAAATCCCTTTGGATACAAACAATCTCTAGGGGCCACACCTCTTGGTGAAAAGTCAGCGATTTAACCAATTCCTTGTAAGGAAACTTTCGAGGGTGCGGAGCATGGGATCAAGATTTACTCTGCAAGAGTGGGTCCGAAAGGCCTTGCCTTGAAGAGTTGAACTCATGAGTAGTCATGATTTCTAAACCGTCCATCATTTCTATCAAATTCTTACATGAATCCAATGTGGATAATTCTCAGGTTTGATCCTTTCTCTAAAGAATTTGTTATCACATCTTGCTCAATGAAATAGAATTATTTCATATAAATATTTACCATTCTGCTACATAGAGTCGTTGTTTGGGCTGGAGCAGAGTTGGTTAAAGTTAATTACAAATCCACCATACAAAATGCACGATGCTTTCAATTTAAAACTCACCTTACCACCATTTTTAGACCCAATGTCTGTACAGTTACCAAACCAGATTTGGGATAATGGTGGAAATTATTTACCGCCATTGTCAAAGTAGATCAAACCAAGTATAAGGCGGAGTGGAATATATAAATGTGGAAATCTTTCAGCCAGACTAAACCACTATTTATATACTCTGTATAAAAAATGAGAAATGTTTTTTCGCAGACCAACGTACCTTGTGTTTATCATTAATATAAAAATCCAATAAATTTTATAACCGTAAACGATGAAGAATATAATGTGCGGAATGAGTAAACAAGTGGCTCCAAATTGTTTGGACGCAAAGATACATGTTGGCCAAATTCCACGAATTTATCTCAAGGTGCATGTTAAAACAATTTTAATGTTTTTTTTTATTGCATGTTGCTTTCAGCCCAATACTTTAAAGAGAAATGATACTTGCAGTCGAGAGTGTGCAAGCGCCGTGCAGTCGCTTTGATAAAAGTAAATAAATATGAGACCCACATGAAAGGAAATTAATTTTTTAATAGTAGACCCCACTCTTTTTCAAAACAACTGCATGACGCTTGCGCACTTCTCCACGACTGTATGTAACATTACTCTACTTTAAATGTGTACTATACTTTGCCAGCTGCTTCATTATTAAAACAAAAGAAATACTAAACCACTGAGAGTATTCATATTGGCTTAGTCAAATGGAAATGTGAACTAAAATTTACATAATTGATGTCAAAAATACCTCACATTAGATTGGTCAAATCTAAAATAAAATGGACTTATGCTATAATGGTTTACCAAAGATGGAGAACCACAAAAAGAAAAAGAAAGAAGGCAGAATGAACCATAGGTACTTGCTAAGAAAAAGAAAAAGAAAAAAGAGAGCATTCTTCAATCCAAATGAGGCCTAAGTATTCATAGTATAAAATGTTTATTTATCTTTTGCTTGGCCAAAGAAAAATTATGTGAAAATGAAAGATGCCCAAACAGAAACTTATAACGGTGACAATAGAAAGGTAAACCCTTTGAACCAAGAAGAGAAAAAAAAATGAAAAAAAGAAAAAGTGGAAAGAATCAACATGAAAATTTACCTTCGGTGTGAAGAGAATAATTAGGTCAGCATATATGGCAAGTACTTCAAAAGCTCAAAGCACCAAATAATGGAATATCCATAGCACAACAAATGCTGATTTATTTTATTTTTTGCTACTCTAGGAACCCATCAAAGTAACTAGAGCATACACTGGCAACTTGCACTCAAAACTGTTGACTTTCCCTCATTTTCATAGACATCACAACAATACCATGTCTGCCACTTCAGAACTTCCTTCCAAAGGCACTCTTTTACCTTTATCAGAGGTAGAAACAAGTTATAACACGTAATTGGCATAGAATCAATTCCATTTATCTCATTTGGGGAGAAAAGAAAATAAAAGAAAACCACTAGTTCTGGAAATTAAATACAAATTAATATGGTAAGCAAAATAAATGTTTTGATTCCATTAGAATTTCAGGGTATCTTGATCTTCACGCAGTACTTTCCAATCCTCGTCAAGAGAACACTTAGGAACGCAAAGCTAATTCCTAATAGTAGAAGTATTTTGCAAATTAAGAAACAATAGAACACGGAAATTCTAATGCACAATAAACTAAACACCAGCAGAAGGAAGGAGAAAAGAATAGCTATTGTTTTCCATGAACAACTGTTTCAGAATAAAAAGCTATCCAGAAGTTGCTCCACACAACGTTGGAGCACATAGAGAACAAACAAAAAGCCCTTTTGGTAATTGGTATGGAGGTACCTGAAAATTTAAATCCACTGCAAATTAATAGCACAGAACATTATTTGAGGATTTAAAAGTTTAAAAGAAAAAAAAAAAAAAAAGTGAAGATTCCATAACAGCAAGCATTAAACTAGAATCAGGCACGAAAATAAGTTGGGTTGGCTTTATATAGGTATTCTGAAGATAGACTCACATTAAATTGCTCTAATAGTACATCACAGACCAGAATCTTTGAAAAGATACAAGATTTAGATTAAAGGATATGAATGATACTGCTAATCAAGAGAATATCATCAATGCCCTTTGACTTGAACTCCTCTTCCCTTTTGTGTTTGCCACACACAAAAGCAATCAACTTGATAAAACACACGTACAGTCCCTGATTTAAAAAATAGTTAAATTAGACCCTAAACTACACGTCAAAATAAAAACTCAAATTTACTACATTTCCACTGCCTCTAAGCCAACAAAAAGAACAAAAAGAAAAGGCCTTAATTTGTAACAACTGACATGCATTAATAAAGACCTTAAAGACTTAACAACCTTAATTTAAAGTGCCGCAAACAACTGGGTACAATGAGCGGGCACTCTTCAGGCCAATCATATCTGATCTCAATCCCAATCCCTCCCCCTCCCAATCCCATTAGTGAACTTGATGTTGTCAACTGAAAGAAAAATGTGATCCTGAGCACAATACAAACTTACCACTAAGATCTTGTCAATTTCATTTTGTACCCTCCGATTTAAACAATCCACCCACTGCAACAACATACAGATATAGCATTTGTCATTAGTATAAAAAGGATGTTGTAACGTAATGTTTAACGGACGCAAACAACTTCCCCACCTCCCCCCAAGCCGACAAAATGGTGTTCGCGAAGGAGATGATCTGAATCCCCTGCACTTGCAAGTGTGCCAATGGGATGGCGACAGTGAGCGTCGAGTTGGATTTGGAAGGCTAGGCTTCAAGAGAACTGAAAAGGTAATAACAAATTTATAATTCGGTCGGTTTGACACCCGAAGAACAAACCCGATCCTAGCCGGGTTGAGGAACCGACTTTATAATAATCTCACACATGCCGGTTCGGATCGATTATGCCGGCTCCCTCATGTCGCGGAACATATCCACATAATGTTCCTAGTTTATATTTTATTTTATTTTCCAAAAGAACACAGAATGTTCCATGTCCACTTTCTTTCTCATAAAGGTAAAAAATTGTCGATGGAAATCTGAATTAGAAGATCCAGAACGGCCAAAAGGAGCAATGCTATTATAGAATTTTGAATTATCATCATCTAAATGAACCCCGCATTCTTTCACTTCCATTGGAATACGAGAGTTGCCTCTATAATACCACCATGTTTCAAATGAAATCTTAATGACCCTCCGTATATCCAAAAACCGCAAAATCGCCGGTATATACACCCAGAATCCAATTCGTTTACCGGAAAATACATGCAAGGGAGCAGGTGTTAAATTGTAATCCAAATACTTATTTTCCACACAATATTCTTCGTCCGTCTCAAACCCTAATTTAAGAATCACCACTAACGACCGGCTTTTAATATTCGATCCCTTGAATAACGAAGAAATTGAAGTATCTTCATCATAAATGGAAAAGAATTGATCAGAATAACAGACAATAAAGAAAGCACACCCCATCTCCAGAGTCGTACTAGCATCCAAATCTATCTTTACAGAGGAGCCATTACTTTTATACTGGACCCACTCCGGGATATGGAATCCCAACGACCATCCTCTCATCATCCTCTGTAAAAACAACCCAAAAAGAGATGTTAATTGCAGCAAAAGTAAAGCAATTGCACGGTGATATTTTATTGAAGCATTTTTCTGACATATTTCATTCGTCTCTAAAGAAAAGAATGAGAGAGACTCACCAAATCGTCATCTAAAGCCAAAACAAGTGCACCTGCCATTCCTAAAACATTTTCTCCTTTGCTGTCAAAATCAATGTACGCTGCTTCTACGCAATCATATATTCCTTCCTTCTGATATTGATCTGCAAGTGATCCGATATCATAGATGGGATCTCTTGATTTAAGTCGCATCAACTTGCGTCCTTGAAGACGAAACTTACAGTTACGGATGCTCTTGGGCAATAGATTAACAGAAAGTCTTTGTGATAAAGGAGTTTCCATTGCCCAAATATCGGTCAGGCATTCCAAACTACTCAGGTCTGGTAACTTCTCAAGGGTTGAACATTTGTTAAGTCCCAATGCTTTTAATTGTTTGAGACTTCCGATGGATGGGTGGACCTCACACAAGCTTCTACAACCTGAAAGGTTTATTTTCTCAAGATTTGCGACTCCAGTCAAATCTGGTATTTCAATCAAGTTCTCAGAATAACTCAGATCAAATTCCTTCAAATTGTCTAAAACCTGTTATAAACAAGTAGTTAATTGGATCAAAATATAAATATATTAACTTGTTTGGAAAATTAACGGGGAATTATTAATTAAGAAACTTACCATCGACCCCTTCCATATTTGTTTGATACGGCTAAAACGCATCCTTAGTACAGTAAGATTTTCAGGTTGGAAACTGCTCGGCAAGGATTTCGAATGATATCCAGGCCACTCTAGGTATCGCAACTCATTGGTTGGCATGTATTTTAAGGGTTTTCCATGCCATTTTAAATTTCGAGAATGATGAAATTTAAAAAATCTCAATTTTCTCATCTTTGACAATGCTTTGGCGTTGAGTCTCTCTTTCGTTTCAGCACAAAAATCCACGACTATGCCTTTAGTTGCATCAGTTCCCTGGTAACCAAGAACAACAGGTTAGAAAGAATTAGGATGAAAATATACCTTTTTATATTAATATCTACACTAATCAACTTACAGTATCATTCTTCAGGACGTGATAGAGATCCTCCACACGAAAAAGTCTACTACGTCGTCCAGGTTCTTCAGGGCATTCGCGGCGAACTATTTCCCTGCCCAGTTCTTTTAGTAAATCATGCATGGACAACCATCCATATTTTGATTTGCTTATGAGGGACTTCTCGACGAGAACATCAATGTCGATGCGATAATGACCAAGTTTTTCTAATAGCATCTCCGAAATTATGTTATCCACTCCATGGAACAAACACGCCAGATCCAAAAATAACTCTTTTTGCAATTCTTGCAGCCCATCAAAACTTATTTGAAGTACATCCATAATTTTTAGATTAGGAATTGCTTTTAGTTTATCTCTCTCACTTTTCCATGCATCTATTTCTCTCTCATATAAGAAGGAACCCAAAACTTTAAGAGCTAAAGGAAGTCCTGCAGCATAATTTACAAAATCCATAGATAGATCCTTGTAATTCTCCCTTGGATGGGTTTGCTTGAAAGCTGACAAACTAAAGAGTTGCAAAGCTTTTTCTATTCCAAGCTGCTTAACCTTATAGATATCATTCACTTCATGTGTTCTCAACAGATGACTATCTCTGCATGTTATAATCACCCTACTCCCTGGACCAAACCATTTCCGATCTCCTGCTAATGCCGTCAGTTGCTCGTCACTATCCACATCATCAAGGACAATAAAAACCCTTTTATTCTGCAACATCTTAATTGTCATCCTGATTCCCTGGTGATGATCCCATACATGTATTTCTTCTTGCATGATTGTAGAAAGGAGTTCTTTTTGTAAAGAAGCTAGATCACGAGCAGTAGTAGATTTTTCTCTAATACAAGAAATAAAGCTGCTTCCTTCAAATTGACAATAAGAATTAGAAACTCTATCATAAATTATTTCGGCCAGCGTTGTCTTACCAACTCCACCCATCCCATGAATTCCTACGAAGAGAACATTATCCGATTCCATATCCAATAACTCCATCATTTTGTCTACTTGGGAGTCTATTGCAACAAGTTTATCGTAATCATGACGTGAGAATCTAGAATTCAACTCACGAGATAGACGTCTACTGATATCTTGTATAATTGTTGATTCGTACCTATAAAAGTTAATATTGACGTGAGAAGCCAAACACTTTAATTCGTACTTCAATATTTTGCCTCTTGCAATAGTACTCGATCACAATGTAAACATTCTATAAATTATAAATGCATGTCATAATTTAGGTAGATATAGATACATGTTAATTGCTTGCCAGCTGACAATGGAAAAAGAAAAGTGTACTTAGAGCACTTATTGGAATAGCCGAAGTCAAACTCAAGTTTTAGTTAATATTCGATGAATTTAGCTTTTGCTATTTCATTCACATCAAATTCCCATATTTAAATAGGCTATAGTCATTTTTTATTATATAATATATAATAAAATATTATGAGATGAATTTAATTTTGACTATTCCATTCACATAAAATACTCACATGATTTGATTATCCATTTATTCATTATATAGTAATAAAATAATATTAATTTAAAAAATATTTAATTTTTTAATTATTAATTTTCTTAATTTTATTGTATTTTACTATTCTACTTATTTATTTAATTTTAATCACCTAATTTATTTAATTTTATTTAGACCTTTTTTCTTAATTAATTTGGTAGTGCTAGAGTGCACATCCAAATATGACCAAAAGTTTAGATTTACTGTAGTTGAAGTCTATCTTTTTTAAATTTGCCTAATCCAATGCCATCAATTTTTATGTCCTAATAGCTATTTGAAGTAATATTTTGGAATTTAGCTAATCCATTGAGGATGCTCTTAAGGTCTCGTTTTCGCGAATGAGATTAGATGAGAAGAAAGCTGAAGGTTGAATAAAATATTATTAAAATATATTTTTTTAATATTATTTTTATTTTAGGATTTAAAAAAATTGAATTCTTTATTTATTTTGTAAGAAAATTTAAAAAATTGTAATGATTATATAAAATGAGATGAGAATAATTGTGAAAACAAATGGGCGCTAATGTTACCTGTCGTGTTTGTGCCATCCGGCGATACTACCAACTTTTCTCAAAGCATTTCTCCACATATCCATACATTTCTTGTCTATCTTGGGATCTTTTTCATGTACAGTGAACGCTTCCGCAAAAGACCCACTTTGATTTCTCACATCAGAAGGATCCACATGGTAGAAAATAGGAAGAATTGTGAGCTTTTTCTTTTCCTCCCATTCAACTATCTCAGCAAGTTCCATGAGGCACCATTTGGAAAGAGCGTAATTTTCTGAAAAAATGACGATGACGTATTGTGAATCTTGAATTGCTTTCAGAAGCACTTGAGAAATGTATTTTCCTCGCTGGAGTGCTTCATCATCCCTAAATACGAGAATGCCTTTCCATTTTAAATTAACATATAAATGATCCGTAAAACTCGTGCGAGTGTCTTTGCCATAGAAACTAAGGAAAACTTCATATTTCCATTGAGGTGTGGAGGAAGAAGATGGGGAAGAGGTTATGATTTTTTCATCTTCTTCCGAGCAAGATGAATTGTCTCTTTTTCTTTTCTTAGTATCTTCAGAAGTAGATGAAGAGGGTCTTTGAGTGGTCATGAATTCAATGCGAGAGATTTAGAAGCTTAATTGTGGATAGGGAATATTGGTAATTTGCGGGCTTAATTAGACAATGAGAAGAACACTGAAGATATCATGAGGTAATCTGTATGTATATATAATAGAAGCTAGCCATGGAAGGCATACGAAGGTTCTGTGCGCAACTTCTCTCATCTTGTACTTGATAGGGTGATAGCAAAAATGTAAATTAGTTTGGTAAAGCTGTTGACTGACTTGGCAAAAATGTAAATTAATTAATTAATTTAATTAAGAATACAAAAAACTCTGCCTCGCAAAGCAAGAGTTCTATCATTGCTTGCTTAAAATTAGCGATAGCAATTGAAACATCATGCATCGACATAGCACGCGGTCTACTCAAAAGTCGACGGTGGTCAGATTTCTCCTTTCGTAGTCATCAACATTAATAATGCATCCAAAAAGAAAGAAGCTTAAAACGCGTAGGGCCAACGAATTTGGGCCAATTTGCACACCAAGTTCTACCTAGCTTCGCTTCTCCTTTACTCAAAAGACGATAATGATAGTTTTAGACCTCGTTTAGATTTAAAAAATATTTCATTTCATCTTATTTTATCTCATTTTATTATATATTTTTTTTAAAATTTTCACATAAAATAAAATAAACAATTCAATTTTTTTTAAATCTCAATTCAACTTTTTTAAATTTTAAAATAATAATAATATTAAAAAATAATATTCTAACAATATTTTTTTCAATTTTAATCTTTCATCTAAAACCAATATCTCATCTCATTTCTGAATCCAAATCAGCCCTTATTACTGATCTCCTACTACCCTTTTACTATTCTATAGTGTATTTGAATTTATTATTATTATTATTTTCTTTTAAATATTTTTTAACATTTTTAATCATTAAGAAAAAATTAAAAAAATATATAACTTCACTAATAGTCACTTCTTTAATTATTAAGTAAAAAAATTAAAAAAAATCCTCATTTTTTCAAAATCAATTCAAGTATGGATCGTTTGTTTTCACAGACGAGATGAGATCAGATGAGTTGAGTTAATATAAAAGTTAAAAGTTAAATAAAATATTGTTCGAATATATTTTTTAAATATTATTTTTATTTTAGAATTTCAAAAAGTTAAATTTTTTATTTTATTTTGTATGAAAATTTAAAAAATTTATAATGATTAAATTAAATAAGATGAAATGAGTTGAGATGAATTTAAAAATAAACTAGACCTAACAGTACAAGAATAACTATTACAGTAGATTTTCAACGTAAACAGTGTGTGTGCATACCTTCAACGACCATATATATGGATCCAAGTCTAATCACAAGTCGCACATTAAAAATAAAACGCGTAGAGGAATTAATTTCTTTGAATGACACCGGAAGACTTTTTCAACTCTCCATTCATGATCCAGTGGAAGATCATTAATGAAACGCGTAAAATAAGTAATTTCTTTGAATGGCACGGTTCTGTCAACTCTCAATACAATTCAATAAAACGACTTTGGACCATACGAAGGTTCTGTGCAATTTCTCTTGATCATGTCTTGTGTTCAATAGGATGATGCCAAATTGGGCTGACATTAATAACATTAATTTGTATAATGATCTATTTTTTTAATTTTAGTTATGTTTTAATAAAATTGAAATTGAAAAAATATTTTTTTTTAAAAAAACTAAAAACTAGAAGCTTAAATCCGATTAGTGGAAGTATAAGATTGTCAAATTGAATTTCAAATAGACTAAAAAAAAAAAAGTCTAATAAAAAAGCCCAAATCTGACTCCGATCCAAGAAGTCAAAGTCGAAGTCGAATTGGACGCTATGCGAATTGGAGTCGGAATTGGAATAAAAAATAGGACACTCTAAGTCCTGCATGGTATTATATGTTAATGTTTATACATTAGTATTACATGTTATTATACATGATTGATTATTATATATTACTAGTACATGTTATTATACTTTAATTATTATATATTAATATTACATATTATTATAAATTTATATATTTGTGTTTATACATAAATTATTAGTATTAAATGTTATTATACATTAGTGTTATATGGTAGTAATAGTTAATAGTATGGTGTTTACATATACTAAACAATTATTAGTGAATTTAGTATATTTATATTATAGTATAAGCATATTATTTTATAATAAATTATTCATACTAGTATATTATTGAATTAATTAACTATATAATTAAGTTATAGTTATAGAAAATATATATGATTAATATATAAAAAATACATATATTTTTATAAAATATGTACAATTTCGAAGTCAGAATTGGAGTCAATACATTGCCACCTCCGATTTTTTTAATTAAAAAAAACTCCAAAGTCTATGTGGAATCGAAAATAGAATCGAATTTTTAAATTTTTTATCATCCCTAATGCCAAACATTACATTAATTTAGTAAAGCTGTTGATTGACTTGGGCCACATTGTCAAGAAGAAGTGAATGATATAACCTTATAAATATCATTCACTTCATTTGTTCTCAACAAATGACTATCTCTGGAAGTTATGATATTCACCCTAGTCCCTAGACCAAAACCAATCAAGACTCCCTGATAATGCCATTAGTTTTTTTTCACCAATGATCCCATATATCATCAAGGACGATTGTTTTTGTAAAAAAGCTAGACTACGATTTTAGATTCTTCTCTAATATATGAAGCTACTTCTCTTCAATCTAATAAGAATCTCGATCATAAAGTATTTCGGCCAGCGTTGTCTTACCAGCGCCACCCATCCCATGATCATTCCTACAAAGCGTACATCGTTCGATTCTATAGCCAATAAGGTGAAGATGTTTTGTACGATTTTGAGAAAAGAGAGAAATTTTTGAATACAAATATTTTAAAATCAAAATATTGTTGGATTATAATTTTTTAATATTATACTACAAGAGAAATCAGCATTTGTGACTGATTATTTGCGACACGAATGACTATATACGACAAAAACAGACTTATTTTTTGACAGGAAATAATCATTTTTTGCAGGAAATAATTGGTTACAAATAAACAATTTTTTTGTAGTGTTATTTTTTAATATAAAGTTAAAATATTCTGAGAGAGAAAATAGCTTCCATTAGCAATTCACAACAGAATCATAAGCGAACTACTAGAATTTTTATTTTCCTGACAATGAAGGCAGTGATTGCACAGAATAAAGAAGGTGAAGTACTTAAATCTTAGATAAACAAAGGCAAAAAGTTTGTCATATATAAATGACAGGCATAAGATCAATAAAAACTTGCAGAGCTTTAATGTAGAATCATGAGTAAGGGAGCTTTGGGCAGAGGGAACTGCTGTCACGTATATCGGTTTAGAGTACTTGATAGGGCGTGAGCGCATGTAGCCACATAAAGCAAGAGATTTTGCCCTTTTATATATCAATATTGCTTGTTTAAAATCAGCAATTGGAATTGAAACATCATCCATCAACATAGCACACAGTCTACTCACAATTAGTCGCGCGTTGGGTCGTTCTCCTTTCGTAGTCATCATCGTTATGAATAATGCCAAAAGGAAGAAATTTATTCTTTTTAAGATTATTAATATTTTTTTTTATATGTATAATATTAATCGAGTTACACGTATTTTTATAACATTCATTCACCTCATTAGCGGCCTAGCTAATAGTGGGAGATTTATGTGACATTAATGACAAAGCATGGGAGTGAAATAACAATCTCTAACAGTTCCCCAAAAATGCAAAAGTATCAAATCACACATCCTTAATGGTATCATGCATGGTAACTTCAGCTAGCCTAAACGGTG
>CM036140.1:26490069-26563419 GCA_002916485.2 Juglans nigra
TCTTCTTCCGAGCAAGATGAATTGTCTCTTTTTCTTTTCTTAGTATCTTCAGAAGTAGATGAAGAGGGTCTTTGAGTGGTCATGAATTCAATGCGAGAGATTTAGAAGCTTAATTGTGGATAGGGAATATTGGTAATTTGCGGGCTTAATTAGACAATGAGAAGAACACTGAAGATATCATGAGGTAATCTGTATGTATATATAATAGAAGCTAGCCATGGAAGGCATACGAAGGTTCTGTGCGCAACTTCTCTCATCTTGTACTTAATAGGGTGATAGCAAAAATGTAAATTAGTTTGGTAAAGCTGTTGACTGACTTGGCAAAAATGTAAATTAATTAATTAATTTAATTAAGAATACAAAAAACTCTGCCTCGCAAAGCAAGAGTTCTATCATTGCTTGCTTAAAATTAGCGATAGCAATTGAAACATCATGCATCGACATAGCACGCGGTCTACTCAAAAGTCGACGGTGGTCAGATTTCTCCTTTCGTAGTCATCAACATTAATAATGCATCCAAAAAGAAAGAAGCTTAAAACGCGTAGGGCCAATGAATTTGGGCCAATTTGCACACCAAGTTCTACCTAGCTTCGCTTCTCCTTTACTCAAAAGAGGATAATGATAGTTTTAGACCCCGTTTAGATTTAAAAAATATTTTGTTTCATCTCATTTTATTATATATTTTTTTTAAAATTTTCACATAAAATAAAATAAACAATTCAATTTTTTTAAATCTCAATTCAACTTTTTTAAATTTTAAAATAATAATAATATTAAAAAATAATATTCTAACAATATTTTTTTCAATTTTAATCTTTCATCTAAAACCAATATCTCATCTCATTTCTGAATCCAAATCAGCCCTTATTACTGATCTCCTACTACCCTTTTACTATTCTATAGTGTATTTGAATTTATTATTATTATTATTTTCTTTTAAATATTTTTTAACATTTTTAATCATTAAGAAAAATTAAAAAAATATATAACATCACTAATAGTCACTTCTTTAATTATTAAGTAAAAAAATTAAAAAAAATTCTCATTTTTTCAAAATCAATTCAAGTATGGATCGTTTGTGTTCACAGACGAGATGAGATCAGATGAGTTGAGTTAATATAAAAGTTAAAAGTTAAATAAAATATTGTTAGAATATATTTTTTAAATATTATTTTTATTTTAGAATTTCAAAAAATTAAATTTTTTATTTTATTTTGTATGAAAATTTAAAAAATTTATAATGATTAAATTAAATAAGATGAAATGAGTTGAGATGAATTTAAAAATAAACTAGACCTAACAGTACAAGGATAACTATTACAGTAGATTTTCAACGTAAACAGTGTGTGTGCATACCTTCAACGACCATATATATGGATCCAAGTCTAATCACAAGTCGCACATTAAAAATAAAACGCGTAGAGGAATTAATTTCTTTGAATGACACCGGAAGACTTTTTCAACTCTCCATTCATGATCCAGTGGAAGATCATTAATGAAACGCGTAAAATAAGTAATTTCTTTGAATGGCACGGTTCTGTCAACTCTCAATACAATTCAATAAAACGACTTTGGACCATACGAAGGTTCTGTGCAATTTCTCTTGATCATGTCTTGTGTTCAATAGGATGATGCCAAATTGGGCTGACATTAATAACATTAATTTGTATAATGATCTATTTTTTTAATTTTAGTTATGTTTTTTTAATAAAATTGAAATTGAAAAAATATTTTTTTTTTAAAAAAACTAAAAAACTAGAAGCTAAATCCGATTAGTGGAAGTATAAGATTGTCAAATTGAATTTCAAATAGACTAAAAAAAAAAAAGTCTAATAAAAAAGCCCAAATCTGACTCCGATCCAAGAAGTCAAAGTCGAAGTCGAATTGGACGCTATGCGAATTGGAGTCGGAATTGGAATAAAAAATAGGACACTCTAAGTCCTGCATGGTATTATATGTTAATGTTTATACATTAGTATTACATGTTATTATACATGATTGATTATTATATATTACTAGTACATGTTATTATACTTTAATTATTATATATTAATATTACATATTATTATAAATTTATATATTTGTGTTTATACATAAATTATTAGTATTAAATGTTATTATACATTAGTGTTATATGGTAGTAATAGTTAATAGTATGGTGTTTACATATACTAAACAATTATTAGTGAATTTAGTATATTTATATTATAGTATAAGCATATTATTTTATAATAAATTATTCATACTAGTATATTATTGAATTAATTAACTATATAATTAAGTTATAGTTATAGAAAATATATATGATTAATATATAAAAAATACATATATTTTTATAAAATATGTACAATTTCGAAGTCAGAATTGGAGTCAATACATTGCCACCTCCGATTTTTTTAATTAAAAAAACTCCAAAGTCTATGTGGAATCGAAAATAGAATCGAATTTTTAAATTTTTTATCATCCCTAATGCCAAACATTACATTAATTTAGTAAAGCTGTTGATTGACTTGGGCCACATTGTCAAGAAGAAGTGAATGATATAACCTTATAAATATCATTCACTTCATTTGTTCTCAACAAATGACTATCTCTGAAAGTTATGATATTCACCCTAGTCCCTAGACCAAACCAATCAAGACTCCCTGATAATGCCATTAGTTTTTTTTCACCATCTACATCATCAAGGACGATAAAATCCTTATTATTATATATGCAGCATGCTCCTTATCACCATGATTCCCTCGCAATGATCCCATATATGTATTTCTTCTTGCATGATCATAGAAGAAGTTTTTTTTTTTTTTTTGATGAAGAGCCGAGAATCACCTGTCCACGAGTGATCCCGTCCCGATTATATTAATAAACCCTCACTTATGGCGGAGGAAAACCGTGGTTATATACCAATACCCGGCGTTACAATATAAAAATCCGAAACCAGATATTAAAAAAAACCTAGTATATCTAGAGAAAATTACAAAAACAACCTCCTCACCTGCAAAAAAACCATTAGTACAACAAACATATACAATAAAATCTAACCAAACCAACACAACAACTAAATAGAACCAGATTCTTAATTCTGACAGCACCTCAAAGAAGGTAACCCAAGTTTATCCAACCGAAGTAAACCTCGAGGGACCCTAGGCAATTCTCCAGCTATATTCCAATCCATATTAAGACCAGCTGCCCCACTCCGAGCCAACCAGTCAGCAACTTTATTACCTTCCCTATAAACATGCCTAACTGTGCAAACCATCGAATCCATAAGAGCAAGAGTATCCTCCCAGAAATCTTCCAAATACCATATGCCACATCTTCGCCTATTCCACCAAGAGATTACCACTTGAGAGTCTAATTCTATTTCCACAAAAATAATCCCTAGATTTTTACAAGCTTTAAGACCCTGCAGCAATGCTAACAATTCAGCTCTATTATTGGAACCAAAACCAATATAAGAATTAAAAGCATGAACCAAGTGACCCTGATCATTTCTAATAATACCACCCATCCCCAAAGGTCCTGGATTTCCTAGACTACTACCATCTGTATTCAATTTAAACCACCCTGGAGCAGGTTTTTGCCAAGTCACAATTTTAATAAACTGTTTCACGGGGGCTTTAGAAGGAATATGCAAAGCATGTAAAATCTGAAGATCATACATAGAACATTTTTTTACCTTTTTCATATCATGGCTACAAGAGCTCATCCAATTTTTGATCATTTGCCAAACCACACTAACAGATTGAATCCGCCCCTCCATACGGGCAGTGCATCTTCTACGCCAAAGATGCCAACTAATAATCGACGGAAGTAACCCCACAAGAATCCCCACTTGAGAATCAGTTGACACACGTCTTAACCAAGCCGTCACTGTCTCCATCCAAGTATGACCAAGAGGTAAACCAAAAATATTAGCACAATAACACCATATATTAAATGCAAACTCTCCTCCAAACAAAACATGATTTTGGTCCTCATACTTACCTTCTTCACAGCAATCACAACGAGAGACAATCGGGACCCCAATCCTTCTAAGACTATCATCAACACTCAAAACTATGTTCTATGCCCTCCACATAAAAACCGAAATTTTAAGAGGCAACAACCTATGCCATATCCATAGATGCCAATCCAAAGTAGAAGCTCTAATTCTAATACAATCCCATGCTGATTTAGTAGAAAAATTTCCACTCTCATGTTTAGTCCAGATTAACACGTCCGAACCCTCCTTACAACCGGCCAAAGCTTCAACAATATTGTCAACATTCTCTTGACCAACTAAAGAAATCAAAAGGTCCATATCCCAACTATTATTCAGCATACACTCCTTTACTGTAATCCGCGGATTCCCCACCATCTGGACCTCCTCCAATAAAGGACCCCTATCTTTCCATTTATCATACCAGAAAAAAATATTCCCCTCCCTCACTTTCCATCTTGAATTATTAAGCACATCAGGAATACTCTTCATAATCATTTTCCAAAATCTAGAACCTTTTTTAGTATCAATGAGAGACCAAGGAGAAGATCAGCCATGCAAGCCGCATATGCAATGCTTTCTGCATGTCCTCTAATTTACGCAATCCTAGGCCCCCTTCCTTTTCTGGCTTACAAATATTTTCCCACGACACCCACTTTTTTTTACTTTTACCATTAACCTCCCCCCCAAAAAATGTACTCATCATACGATTTAGAGCTTTAATAATTGATTGAGGAACCTGCAAAACAGCAAATAAATGTAAAGCCATACTAGAAAGCACGTGCCGAAGAAGTATTAGACGGCCACCTGATGAAAGTATCTTCATTTTCCAACCACTAATTTTTTTCCAAACTTTGTTAACCATTTCTTCTCTAATATAAGAAATCATACTACTTCCTTCAATCTAATAAGAATCTCGATCATAAAGTATTTCGGCCAGCGTTGTCTTACCAGCGCCAGCCATCCCATGATCAATTCCTACAAAGCGTACATCGTTTGATTCCATAGCCAATAAGTTCATCATTTCCTCTACACGGGAGTTTATTGCAACAAGTTTCTAGTAACCATGACGTGAAAATCTAGAATTCAACTGAGTAGATATAGTACCACTGATTTCTTGTATAATCGTTGATTCGTACCTCTAAATTGATAGAACAATTAATATTGACGAGACTTGAATTCACACAAAACGAAAAAAATGCCTTAGCTTATAATTAGAATATTTATTGTTGTTTATTAAGTAGAATATAGATAGATAGATAGATGTTAATAACAGCCCTAATGACAACAGTAGTGTTAAGTACAAGATTATTAAGGCCTCATTTGGATGTTGAGATTAGATATTGAGTTGAGAGGAAAAATTTGTGAATAGTAGTGAAATAGTTTGAGTGAAGATGTTTTGTACGATTTTGAGAAAAGAGAGAAAATTTTAAATACAAATATTTTAAAATCAAAATATTGTTGGATTATAATTTTTTAATATTATACTATAAGAGAAATGAGCATTTGTGACTGATTATTTACGATACGAATGACTATATGCGACAAAAACAGACTTATTTTTTGGCAGAAAATAATCATTTTTATATAAAATAATTGGCTACAAATAAACAATTTTCTTATAGTGTTATTTTTAATATAAAGTTAAAATAGTCTGAGAGAGAAAATAGCTTCCATTAGCAATTCACAACAGAATCATAAGCGAACTACTAGAATTTTTATTTTCCTGACAATGAAGGCAGTGATTGCACAGAATAAAGAAGGTGAAGTACTTAAATCTTAGATAAACAAAGGCAAAAGTTTGTCATATATAAATGACAGGCATAAGATCAATAAAAAAACTTGCAGAGCTTTAATGTAGAATCATGAGTAAGGGAGCTTTGGGCAGAGGGAACTGCTGTCACGTATATCGGTTTAGAGTACTTGATAGGGCGTGAGCGCATGTAGCCACATAAAGCAAGAGATTTTGCCCTTTTATATATCAATATTGCTTGTTTAAAATCAGCAATTGGAATTGAAACATCATCCATCAACATAGCACACAGTCTACTCACAATTAGTCGCGCGTTGGTCGTTCTCCTTTCGTAGTCATCATCGTTATGAATAATGCCAAAAGGAAGAAATTTATTCTTTTTAAGATTATTAATATTTTTTTTATATGTATAATATTAATCGAGTTACACGTATTTTTATAACATTCATTCACCTCATTAGCGGCCTAGCTAATAGTGGGAGATTTATGTGACATTAATGACAAAGCACGGGAGTGAAATAACATCTCTAACCGTTCCCCAAAATGCAAAAGTATCAAAATCACACGTCCTTAATGGTATCATGCATGGTAACTTCAGCTAGCCTAAACGGTGAGTGCTTTTTTTAGTCCCCATGAACTAAATATCAACTCATGAGAACGTATCTCAAAAGAAAAGGAATTAATTAGAAGTATGGTTTGCACATACCAAATTACTAGATTCCTCTACATTATATTTAAAAGAGTAGTGCTAAATATAATTTTAAAGTGGTTAAGTCCCGCGTACTCTTTGAAAAAAAAATGAGATCTATTATTAAAAATAATTTTTATGTATGACATCCATTTCTTTCAAAAGTAGTACTATGCGGGACTTATACACCACTAGGACTATAAATATCATTAAATAGATGAAAAATAATCAATGCTACTCCCATCACGATGGTCGGATCTTAATCAAAGGTGCTAAATATCATATTTAGATAGTTTGAGAGTGTAATTATGTGTTGGTTTCGATAATTTGAAGTACATGTATTGTATAAAATCTCTTACACTTTGAGAATATAAAGTCTACTTATTCATTAATTAACGTAAAAAATGATCAAAAGCAGGAAAACTAAAGTGATTACAAATTAAGTTGCTAGAGTGAGAAAAAGAAGTGATCAAAGGTTGAAAAATAAAGTCACACTTATAGCTTTTGCTTCAATCTTGCTAAAGATACTGTGGGAGTTACAAGAGTCTATCTTTTAAGTTGTTAAGAAATCGAAAATATGCAATTCTCCAATTAGGGCTAAAAGCCAACGGGTCACAAACCGCCCAAAATTCAGTAATGAAGCCATACACCAGTATAGTTATATATGGAACTATGGAAAAATAAGAGAGATAGGAAAATCTAACCACCTTTATTAATAATTCTTTGAAGCCGGCTGATCATCTTTCAATGGTTGACTTTTCGAATGAATTGTAATATTTTGAAGGAAAAAAAATTCTCCTAGTTGTTTACTAATTTAAGGATCTAAAGGAATAGAAAATAAATATATAAAGTGACCTCCACAACGTATATTTATTGTTGCTATGGGTGTAACTAGTTCAGCCTGGTCCAGGTTTGGACAAAATTTAGGATCGAACTGGTATGCACCAGTTTTATATTTTTCAAAATCGATGATGCACCGGTTACCCTCCTAACAGCTACATCCGGTTTTATTGGTTTCTGGTCGAGTCCGACTTTTCGGTGTGGCGCCCCTGAACCCCATGTAAGGAAACACGGGAATCGAGATGCCGGGATGATGACAACACGGTCACGCATCCCAACGATAGGTGAACAAGTGTGTGTAACATGCAACAGTGTACAATAAACAACGCAGCCGATAAATATAATTAAGTCAACTAAGTACTAGAATTTGTTTAATACAAACTAACACAAGTAAAATGATTAAAAGAGTTATACAGTCATCCCAAATAAAATATGAACAAGTCCCAAAACAAATACGAGTGATCCCAATCACTCCTCAGGCGGAGCCGAATTCTTAGGCTCACCCTCATCTTCCTCAGCATCAAAATCTGCGTTACCATAAAACGGTACCGCAGGTAAGTATAAACCAAATAACCACGAGATAAAAACATATTAATGCAACCAACATGCATGCATATGAAGAAATATGTGACAGACCCAAAATATCATTTTTCCCGAAAATGCATATTTTCCAACACAGGCCAAAATCCCACTTTGGCCCAAAAATAATAATCCGTCATTTTCCCAGAAAATGACACAAATCAATAAAACATCATTTTTCCAGAAAATGAATCACATAAAAATCATTTTATTCAACACACGCTATTTTCCCAAAAAATAGTCCATTAATCCATTTTACAGTATGCACCATGATCTCCCCTAGGGACCATTCGCACACCCTAGCTCCCTTCCCAAGACCACGGGTAACGACCGTGCGTGTGACTTCGCAACGAGCGATACCCAGTTCTGCACCCAGCGCGTTCGTGGCCAAGAATCCTCTAGCTCCTGCCAACAAAGGGGCCACTATGACGCCTCGACTCCCACGTACAGAAATGTGAGGATCGTGACGTCGGGATGGTGACAACACGGTCACGCATCCCAACGATAGTGCCAAGTGTGTGTACATGCAACAGTGTACAATAAACAATGCAGCAGATAAATATAAATAAGTCAACTAGGTACCATAATTTTTAATACAAACTAATATAAGTAAAATGATTAAAAGAGTTATACAGTCATCCCAAATAAAATATAAACAAGTCTCAAACTAAATACGAGTGATCCCAATTACTTCTCGGGCGGAGCCGAATCCTGAGGCTCACCCTCATCCTCCTCTGCATCAAAATCTGCGTTACCATAGAACGGTACCGCAGGTAAGTATGAACCAAATAACCACGAGATAAAAAAATATTAATGCAACCAACATGCATGCATATGATGAAATATGCGTCAGACCCAAAAATATCATTTTCCCCGAAAATGGATATTTTTCAACACACGCCAAAATCTCATTTTGGCCCAAAAATAATAATCAATCATTTTCTCAGAAAATGACCCAAATCAATAAAACATCATTTTCCCAAAAAATGAATCATAAAAATCATTTTATTCAACACACACTATTTTCGCAGAAAATAGTCCATTAATCCATTTTACCATATGCACCATGATCTACCCTAGGGACTATCTGCACGTCCTGGTTTCGTAGCGATGCTCAGTTCCGCGCCCAGCGCGTTCATGACCAAGCATCCTCCATACAACGAGCGATGCCCAGTTCCGCGCCCAGCGCGTTCATGGCCAAGTATCCTCTAGCCCCCGCCAGTAGAGGGGTCACGAAATCAGCGCGAGGCCATCCCGTCCGATCCTGTTGTCGCCCAACGACAACCCAGGGGATGTCACTCAGTATATTCCACTCTCGAGTGACCAGAGGAGCTCCACCAAGATAATGCCCCATCTCGGCTTGGGGTCGTGATACACACGCACCCAAAAATCCTTTAACACATGAAACCCAGTTTTCAATAAACATATGAACATGAATGTAATTACACGAAAACCCAGTTTCCTTTACAAACATGATCACGCGTGCAAATATGCCACGTATATGAAACGATGCCTTAACCAACAACCAACAACTCACAACACAAACCAAACACACAAACAACTCCATCCTCCAATCCATCCGACCCCGTACTCCTCGGACTCAGTCCGGCATAACCAACCAGATCACAATAAATGAGTCAGTGCAAAAATATATTTAAATCACGATAGTTCTTTGGAAAAATACTTACAGTGCTATATAGTAATTTCCGAAGAATCATCGAGGTGCAAGAAGTGGCGGCTCAGCAACATTACAGTGCAAAATACACTGTGACCGTGTGTCTCAAAAACCCACTTTTGAATGGGGACAAACCAAGACCTGAAATTGATAGGGTAGGGCTTAGGGATGTTGGTGAAGCTACTGGTAGTGGTGGTTGGCCGTGGGTGGGGGCTTAGAGGGCAGTCAATGACCAAAAATCCCAAAACAGAAATGTTGATGAAAGTGCTTCACCGGTGGTAGATCGGTGCCAAGGATGGGTTCATTAGATTGCTAGGAGGTCGATGATGAAGTGGTGAAGAAATGGTGGCCGGAGGTGGCACTGGAGCGAAGAGAAGGCCGCAGCTTCGTGTTGGGCATGGGGGCGAACGGCGGCGCTAGGGAGGCTGAGATTGGAGGGGTGTGGTCGCCGGAGGGTGGGGAAGGTTGTGGGCTGGGCAGTGAGATACACGGCTGCGCACGGCGGTGGCTCGGTGGAGGAGAAGAAACGGACGGGGGAGAGAAGAGAGAGGGGACGCGCGCGGGGAGAGAGAAGGGAGAAAAAGAAAATGGAGGGAAAAAGAAAAGGAGAAGGAAAGAAAAAGAGGAAAGAAAAAATGGAGGAAAAGAAATGAGGTCCAATCCTCACTTCTTGGGTCACAAAAATGATCCAACGAAAAAGATTTTAAAACAACAAGTCAAATAAAATAATCTAAATGTAATGTTAAAATGAAAATAAAATAATTAAATCCAACAAGCAATTAATTTAAAATAAAGAACACTTTAAATGCATAACAATAATTAATATTAAGGAAACTTATCAAATTTAATTTTCACAAATTAAAAATCATAAAAATAAACCCACTAAAAATTCGACAATTTTAAAACAAGAGAATAAATTTTTCGATTAACAAAAATACACTAAAATACGGAGTGTTACATCCTCCCCCTCTTAAATAAAATTTTGTCCTCGAAATTAGCAAGGTCAAACATTAAAGCTAACACAGGAATAAGATTCAACTAATAGCAGACTTGAGAAACATACTGCCAGAGTCAATCAAATAAATACGGATATTGCTCCCTCATGTTGGCTTCTCTCTCCCAAGTGAAATCTTGAGCCAACGGATCACCCCATGACACTTTCACCAAAGGTATTGTCTTGGACCTTAACCTTTGCTCTTTCCAATCCACAATCTGCGTCGGAGCAATTTCATAAGTAAAGTTAGGCTGAAGTTGAATGCGTTTAGGGTCAACAAAGCGTGGCTCTTGATGTCCAAAACTCTTCTTCAAGGACGACACATGAAACACATCATGAACTTCCCCAAAATAGTCTGGCAATGCAACTCTATAAGCAACAAGCCAACCTTCTCCACAATCTGAAAATGGCCAACATACCTCGGATTAAGCTTTCCCTTCTTACCAAAGCACTTAACGCCTTTCATAGGAGAGACTTTGAGATAAACCCAATCTCCTACCTCAAAGGATAAGTCTCTTCTCCTTGTATCTGCATAAGTAGTCTGACGACTTTGAGCTTCCGCCCTTTTAGTCCTTATAAACCGAACTTGATCTTTCATTTCTTGAATTATCTCAGGCCCAATCAATTTACTCTCGCCAATTTCATCCCAACACAAAAGTGACCTACACTTCCTTCCATACAAAGCTTCATACGGGGCCATCTGAATGGAGGCATGAAAACTGTTATTATAAGCAAACTCAATTAGCAGTAGATGATTTTCCCAACTCCCCTGAAATTCCATGACACAAGCCCGCAACATATCCTCAAGAGTCTGAACAGTGCGCTCTGATTGACCGTCAGTTTGAGGGTGATATGTAGTACTAAACTTCAACTTAGTGCCTAAAGCTGCCTGCAAACTTTTCCAAAAATGGGACGTGAACCGCGGGTCCAATCCGACACAATACTCTTGGGTACTCCGCGTAAACGCACTATCTTTTTGACATACAACCGAGTCAACTTGCCCAAAGAGTCGGTATTATTGATAGACAAGAAAAGGGCACACTTGGTCAACCGATCAACAATCACCCAAACCGAGTTCTTCCCACTAGAGGTCGTCAGCAAATCCACTACAAAATCCATAGAAATGTCATCCCACTTCCACTCAGGAATAGGGAGAGGCTGAAGTTTACCAGAGGGTCTTTTATGCTCATCTTTAACTTGACGGCATGCGCCACATCTCCCAATAAACATGGCGATATCTATCATACTCGCATTAGTCTCCCAATGGCATCTCACGTCCAGTATTCCTAGGATGATTATGTTATCCAAAATCTCATTTTCCACAAGAACCTTAATACAACATCCAGTAAATTCCAATGATTAATAGCTACATACAATAAGCTGTGCTAACCTCAATCGACTCCTAAGCTATAATTTCTAAACCTTCATTGTATTCTACTTTTGGTAACCTAATGGACACTTCCAAAGTTAACCATCAATAACATAATTGGTCCAATCTGAGTAATTAATCTCCAACTACAAGTATCATCTCAAAAATTCAAGTCACTATTAATTCCTCAAAATCAGCACAAAATCCAATCTCCTAACTACAACCAAAATATCTCGCTTCTGCTACACACTCTGATAATTCGCCACATCCATAAAATTATGACCCCATAAAAAAAGATACCATCGAGTACAAAGTGGCTCCATACCTACTAACTAGAAAACTCTTACCACCTTTTGGTAGAAAATACTCTCTTTCCCAAAACCATGAGATTTTTTCTTTTTTAAAAGAGTTAGGGCCACATGTCCAAGAGTGACCCCTTCCCAAATTTATTAAGAACAAACCCTCACTTGTGGTGGATGAATACCTTGGTTATGAATCAAGCATATAAAAAATACACAACAAGCAATATGCCACAAAAGACCAAAACTCCCCAAGAAAATTCTAAAAACAAGAAAGATAAAATAAGACCAACAACTCAAAGACCTCTCAGATAAGGCAATGACAATTTATCTGTGCAAAACAATCCTTTAAGATGTTTTGGAACTCTCAATAAAGAGCGCCAAACATAGGTCAAACCTTGAGCTCCCATTTTAGCTAAATAATCAGTCGGCGCATTTCCTTCTCAATAAATATGATTTATACCATAATCTCCACTTTCAAACAAACCCATTGCCTCCTCCCAAAAATCTTCTAAATACCACACTCCACAAAACTTCTTTTGCACCCAGGATACACAAACCAAAGAGTCAGATTCAATGTCCACATGAAGCATGCCCAAAGAACGGCAATATTTTCACCCAATTAATAATGCCTTCAACTCAGCAAGATTATTGGATCCCACCCCAAGATAACAAGAAAAAGAAAGCACCATATCACCATTAAAATCCCGAATTAACCCTCCTGCACCTAAGCTCCCTGGATTGCCAAGGCTGCATCCATCAATATTTAATTTGAATCTATCATATCTAGGCTTCACCTAATAAACCAATTTAACCAGCGTCGATTTGATCGGCCTAACTGGAATGTTCAATTCTCTCAACCTCTCCTCATCGGCAAAAGCAAGCTTTGTAAAACTAAACATGTTACTTTGCATTTTCCTTATCCACTCACATATAGACCTCCAAAGCACTTCCACCGAAATGCATTTATCTTCCATCCTTGCCTTACACCTATGTTGCCACAACTTCCAAATGATAATTGAAGGTAGCAGGCCCAAAATACAACCTACCTGGGACTTGGTAGACGCACGTCGAAACCAAAGTAACACCAAATCAAACCAACGTTTATTTGGGTCATAAGGCACACCCAAAATATTCGAAAACCTCTTCCAAATCCCAATAGCAATGTCACCTGCAGCAAGAACATGATTCAAATCCTCATATCGTCCCTGCACACAACAATTACATTTAGAAGTAATAGGAATACCAACTCTCCTCAATCTATCATCCACACTTAAACCATTATGAAAAGCCTTCCACATAAGTATGGAAATTTTTTTTGGTATAGCTTCATGCCACACCCATTTAGCCCAAGGAACCGTTGGTGCCGTGACCCTAATACATTGCCAAGCACTTTTGGTGGAAAAGCAACCATCTCTATTATGAAGCCAAACCAGTATATCTTGACCAGATTTATGCGCACCCAAGTAACTACAAATCTCCTCCGCTTTTTGTACTCCCACTAGCCGCTCTAAAATTTCAACATCCCAACCATTAGAAATTTTTAAATCAGCCAACCTCAACTTTGGCACATCAACCACAAGATAGGAATTAGCAAGAGGACCTTCATTCAACTAGTGATCGCACCAAAAAGAAATATTACCATCCCATACCCTCCATTTCGAATTTTCC
The DNA here is from genome assembly GCA_002916485.2 of Juglans nigra. Lineage (NCBI taxonomy): Eukaryota > Viridiplantae > Streptophyta > Magnoliopsida > Fagales > Juglandaceae > Juglans > Juglans nigra. The sequence continues at coordinate 26,503,920 of CM036140.1, forward strand.
AAAACTTCCGGAATGCACTTTACCACCATCTTCCAAAACCTTAAGCCTTTTTTAGGATATAATAAAGAAACATGTTTATCCCCAATATATTTAGCTCGAAAAAATTTTGACCAGAGATCCTCTCCAGTCAAAACCTTCCATGCAAATTTCATATGAAGAGAAGTTTGTACCTCATCAAAGTCTCGAATGCCAATTCCCCCCTCATCAGTTGGCTTGCACATCAACTTCCAAGCAACCCATTTCTTTTTTTCCTTTCCATCTTTTCCCCCCCCAAAAAAAATGAACTAAGAAGCTTGTTCAGATTCTTCAAGATCCCTTTTGGCAAATGAAGGATAGACATAATATGTATCAGCATACTAGCTAACACATGCTTGAACAAAATCAACTTACCCCCAGCCGAAAGACATTTTAATTTCCATCCCCCAAGTTTCTTCCTCACGCGATTAAAGATAGGCTCTAAATGTAAATTCATAAGCCTCCCATTAACTATAGGGTGAAAGGAAAATTACCTTCACTAAAACCAGTGATATTGAGCAACTCCCTCTTCCGCCCTACAGTAGCATTTTTGGCAAAATACATTGGCTGTTTTTTCTTTACTCACCCGTTGCCCAGACCAAGACTTATAAGTCTCAATAACCTTCATCAATTTTATCAAAGATCTCTTCCCTCAATTAGCAAAAATCACTACATCATCAGCATAAAGAAGGCGAGAAACAAGAGGCGCACCTCTTGGGTGAGAAAATTTTTTAATATTACCACACAAAAAAATTTTCTTAGTAAGCGAGAAAACATATCTTCCATAATGATAAAAAGATATGGTGATAATGGATCATCCTGTCTCAAACCTCGACTTCCTTGAAAAAAACCCGAGCAATACCATTCATCATAATCGAATACCAAGGCGAAACAATACAATTCTTGATCAAATCACTAACACATGAAGAGAATCCAAAGGCTACAAGGACATGCAACAGAAAATCCCATTCCACCCTATCATAAGCCTTAGCCATATCCAGTTTCAAAATAACATTACCACCCATCGCCTTCTTATTGAGAGATTGCACCATCTCCTGCGTAAGACTGATATTATCATAGATACTCCTACTTGGAATAAATGCACATTGCTTAGAAGAGATCAAAGAGGACAATAAAGGAGCAATCCTTGCCACTAAGACCTTAGTGCAGATTTTGTAAAAAACGGAACATAAGCTGAAAGGACGAAACTTGTCAAATCCCGTTGGCTGAGCCATTTTAGGAATAAGTACTACATAAGAAGCAGTATAGAATCTGGGAAGAGGAACCCCACGAAAAAATTCCTTTACCGTCTCCACCACCTCCAAACTAACAATATCCCAACATGCACGGTAAAAACCTGACCCAAAGCCATCAGGCCTCGGGCTACTCTCTATGGGTATACTGAATATTGAGTGTTTCACCTCCTCTTTAGTGGGCACTGAACATAATCTCAAGTTATCATCATCCGAGATCACCTTAGACACATAATCACCCAGATCCGGAAGCACTACAAGAGTAGACTGCCCCAAGAACTCCCGGAAATAATGCACATCCCCATCATGAATTTCTTGAGGGGACTTAACGTTAGGCCATTGGGAAGCCTCATCTCCATGATCTTTGATTGCCTTCGTTTATTAAGAATAGCATGAAAATAACGGGAGTTTTGATCTCCATGTCGCCACCACCTGACTTTAGCACACTGCGCTAACCACACTTCTTCACGATTATTCCAGGTATCCAGCTCCATTTTTTACGCCAACAGGTCAAGTTCCACCTCTTCATCATAGTTCAACTGCAAGTGACTCTCCAATTGCTCTATTCGATCCTCCAACTCCTTAATATGCCCACTCGTCCATCCAAAAATTGTTTTGTTCCATCCTTTTAGAGCTACTTTCAGTTTTTTTAGTTTTACCGCAAGTTTAAGTAGACCACTTCTAGCCTCAGGTTGATCCCAAACCTCTCGGACGCATCTTGGAAAGTCCACTTGATCCACCCACATCTGTTGAAACCGAAAAGGAGATGGCCCATACTCTGTCACATTGTTCTCCAGGGAAATAACCATAGGCGCATGGTCTGACAAAGTACGAGGTAAATATCTCATGAAAGAATTTGGAAATGCTTGAACAAAATTCTGCGCATCCAACGAACGATCCAAACGAGCCCAACTACGATCTCCCCCAGCATGCCCATTACACCAAGAGAACCTCTTCCCCAAGTATTTTAACTCCAGTAATCCGCAAGAGTGAATCCAAGAGTTGAACTCCTCCATCGCCACCAAAGGGGGTGGAGGACCACCTCATCGTTCCTCATCAAAAACAATAATGTTAAAATCCCCTGTTAGTAACCACGGTTCAGTACCGTTACTCTCCTTTTCAAGATCAGCCCACAACTCCCTCCGTTGAACATACGTATATTTAGCATAAACAAATGAAGCTTTACATTTCATCGAACCATTAGACACGAGAACTGTAATTTGTTGAGTTCCGCAGCTAACCATACTAACACCATTCGTCATTCATCCAAAAAATCCACAATTTACCGTCCCAAGCACCATTCGATAACCCATAATCAAAACCCAACACCCTTTTAACATCATCCAATAATTCATCCCGAAGGAATGGCTCCGCTAACACAACAAATTTCGGTTTATACATACTCAAAATCTTTTTCAGCCTGCTCTTAGAAGATCTCACCCCTCTAATGTTCTAATACAATATTGGACTTATCATAAATTTAATTTAGAGGAACAGGTAATCACCCATTTACTGCTGCGAACTTTCATGCCAATCGCCTCACCCTTTTTCTTTCCATGATCCTGTGATTCAGAATCAGAACAAACATCTTTACTAGGCAAACCTTTATCAACCATTATTTCTGTATCAGAAAAACTGGCCAACGTAGCAACCATAGCACTGCCATCTTCAATCAACCCACTCTCTGTGCCCTACCCAACTGATGTGCCCTTCCCTTCAGAATGAATCACCACAATAGATAATAAATCCTCTTGCGCCACTTCCACAAGACTCAATTGCATATTACTATCCAAGGCCTGTATATTCAACTCCTCAGGAACAGATTGCACCACTTCATTAACAGGCGACACCACCTCCGTAAGGACAGTTAGAGCCATCTTCAAATTATTCAGCACATTAACTTCCACTCCATTCTGAACTACTATCCCCTCTCCAGAGCTCTGCACTACCTCCATCTCAGAGACCACTGGAGCCATCTCCTCCAGAGCAGCGGACACCCCTTCCGTAGCTCGTTGTGGCTCCACCTCCTTTGCCTTCTCCCCAGAAACCATACCATGCGATTCCACGAACTGAAAAATAGCCACTTCCTCCTCTTCCCTCTCAATAGGTTGAACTTCATTAATCAGTACCAAATCATCTGAGACCTTACTTTCCATGCCTAAATCCACCACGTCTTGCGACTCTGGGTTTGAACCCGATGGATCCGAAGCTTTCAACTGTTTCGACACTTCTCACTTCTCTATATTCCAGACGAACAAGTTTCTTCTCTTTCTCCTTCCCTATCTTCCCTTTTTTGCACGTCTTCAAGTTATGCCCCTGCAATTTACAATCAGTGCAGAATGCAGGTAAAGTTTCATAAACCACCTCTTGTCTACGACTCGCAGGACAAGAAGGAGCCCCAATCTAGAATGATGAGAGCGGAGACTTCGCTGCATCTAGCTCTAAACACACCCTAGCCCCGTCAGTTCTAGTTGCACACCGCGTAGAATTATCACACCGAATAAACTTCCCAAATGGTGCCATGAGACATTTCAGGATCGATGGATGGTAAAAGTTTGGAGCCAGACCTGGAAGGAAAATCCAGATTGGAACAACCGAATGCTCTTTTTCTTCAGAAAACTCCGGAGACCAGTGAAAGGGACGATACACCACTCCGTCGATGTCGCACACTTCCCTCGAAAAAGCCTTATTGAAATCCTCCTCCGACGTCAATCGGACAAACACGTTACGCGACTTTCTCATAAATGAAACAACGACAACACCAGATAGACCCCATCTGTTTTTGATAAATAATCTGATCGCATCCAAGGATGGCCGCTGTCTGAGAAAATTCAGGACCAAAGAAAACCTAAAAGGTTTAGCAGACTTCAAGATTTCCTCCTTCGAAAACAAGAAATATACTTCTCCCTCCATTGTTTTTAGAGCCCTAGATGGCAGATGCACATCCGGAATCGGTTGAGGGGTTGCAGAGAGGAGCTCTGCGAAAGAACGAGGGGTGGCCACACGCATAGAGCCACTAGTGCCCCCACGGCAGCCATGCAATTCACACGTAGAAACTCTAGCCCACTCATATTCCTCAAATAACTCTGCTGCCTTAATCAAAATCAATATTCTACAAAAATACATCCATTATCATAGACAGAATCCAATATCAATCAACCTAAACATCCCAAATTGTAAACAAGTAACATCACCCCAAAATACGCCCATCACATCTAAGATAAGGAAATACCCTAAAAGGCTCGATTCCAACTCGGCCAACCAATAAGAGCGCCTATAAACTTCTACCTGACAACCTAAACCCAAAAGGTCATCACCTGCATTTTGCATAACATCTAATTTAGCAGTAACTAAACTCACTACGAACCATCATTGACTTTACCAAAACATTATCAAAACCTTCTTGGTAACTTGCCCACCTACTTCTATTCCTATAAGCTAGTATTAGCACGACTAGTTCCTTCAATAGCACATCACTATTAAACCTCAAGGCAAGCCATACTGTTCAAATCATCAATCTACCAAACGCCAAAGCAAAGCACCCAAGGATCATAATGCTATATTAACTCACATACTTGATCATATTATCCACCGCTGATGCCTAAGCTTCAACTTCCAAGATCTTATCATACACCAAACATGACGACCCCTCAATCTCTCTTCAAGTTAAATAACAATGTTCTTAATTCAACCAATTAGATGCTTAATCTCCAAAGAAAGTATAACCTCAAAATTTAAATTCCTAAGTAACCTCACGTCACAATTAATTCCTGTAGATAATCACAATAATTATTGCCAACCATCATTTTATTGGGTAACCCGCTTCAACTACACACTCCGATTGACTCACCAAAAAAACTCCAAGCTAAAATCTCTTGAATTTAATACTATTGTATTTACTCCTCTTCAGCACCTACCCAATCCACTTCTTCCAAGTCAAAAATGGGACTAGGACTTATACTCTCCAAAATGCATACACATTCACCACTACTTCGCATCGATCTCATGCACCCTTAGCCAAAACCAATAATCCTCAAACGTGCAAGTGGTCCATCACTACCATTTCCATCAATTGGACCTATATCCTCAAAATCAACAAGAATCATTTCTTAAATCCGCACCATCTATTATCCTTAAAATTGGTATGGATTAAATCGTTAGCCTGTCACTGTAACCCCGAGCTAAAAACAATCATTTTCCGAACTAGATCAACATCTTCAATCCTCAGGAAATACACAAACTGGATCATTACCTTCCATCTCCAAAGAAATTCTCGCCTGAAAGATTCTCATATCAATAACTCAACTCTGATCAATCCTATTTTAATGCTTACCAACTAATCAATTGCTAGAATAGACCAAGCTAGCGTACCAAGTCTACAAAACTAAGAACTCAAATCCTATTATAATTCAGTCCTTCAACTTTCTAAAACTATAAACCAGATAAGAATCATTTTCCGAGATCCTCAAGATCGATGACCTTAAATCTAAAACATTCACCTCATAAAGCTTGAAAATTCTAAAGTCCCAAATGTAATCAAACTGCTTATCAAAGTCAGCAAGATCGAAAACTTCTAATCTAAGTAATCCTTCAAATGCTTGTTGAACCTATCACCTTAAATCTAATAAACTTATTTTCTAAAAACTATAGGGCCTCAACTTTAGATGAACTTCTCATAAATCTAACCTTGAAGTTCGTTGAACTTACAACCTCTTATTCTAAAGCCTCCTGTCATATCTCCACGAAATCTAAAACATCAATTATCCTATTCCCCAAAGAGATCACCCAGACCATGCCATTCCCTTTAAGCCTTGATATTAAAAAAACAACCCAAGCCGATAAAAGTTCAAGCCGATTACACTAAATGTTCAAGCCGAATAATGGCATTCACAGTCGTACGATCTTCCTGCTATAGCACAACCCTTAACTCACTTTTCAACTCCGAACAAAACAAGCAAAATAAAACAAAACAAAACAAAATAAAATAAAATTCCACAAATAAATAACATACAACAAAATAAATAAAACAATTGAAGTAGTTCACAACAAAATAATTAAAACAAAAAAAATAACTTACAATAAAATAAAACAATACAATAAAATAAAATAACATACAATAAAATACATAAACAAAGTAGTATACAATAAAATAAATAAAAGTAATAAAAGCAACATACTTTATATTAAATAATTTCAATTTACACTTTTCAAATTTCTGGTACCTCACCTAAGGGACATATGGTTTTACCCAGAGATGAACTGCTCTGATACCACCTATGGCGCCCCCGACCTTCATGTAAGGAAATACGAAAATCGAGACGCCGGGATGATGACCACACGGTCATGCATCCCAACGATAAGTGATCAAGTGTGTGTAACATACAACAGTATACAATAAACATCGCAACAAATAAATATAATTAAGTCAACTAAGTACCATAATTTTTTTAATCCAAACTAACATAAGTAAATTGATTAAAAGAGTTCTACAGTCATCCCAAATAAAATATAAACAAGTCCTAAAACAAATATGAGTGATCCCAATCACACCTCGGGCTGAGCCGAATCCTCAGGCTCACCCTCATCTTCCTCTGCATCAAAATCTGCGTTACCATAAAACGGTAAAAGGTAAGTATAAACCAAATAACCACGAGATAAAAATATATTAATGCAACCAACATGCATGCATATGAAGAAATATGTGATAGACCCAAAATATCATTTTCCCCAAAAATGAATATTTTCCAACACACGCCAAAATCTCATTTTGGCCCAAAAATAATAATCCGTCATTTTCCCAGAAAATTACCCAAATCAATAAAACATCATTTTCCCAGAAAATGAATCACATAAAAATCCTTTTATTCAACACACACTATTTTCCCAGAAAATAGCCCATTAATCCATTTAACTGTATGCACCATGATCTCCCCTAGGGACCATCCGCACACCCTGGCTTCCTTCGCCACCACAGGTAACGAAAGTGCGTGTGACTTCGTAACGAGCGATGCCCAGTTCCCCGCCCAGCGTGTTCGTGGCCAAGCATCCTCTAGCCCTCGCCAACAAAGGGGCCACGGAGTTGGCACGAGAGCATTACCATCCTGTCCGGTCCCGTTGTCGCCCAGCGACAACCCAGGGGATGTTACTCAGTATATTCCGCTCCCGAGTGACCAGAGGAGCTCCACCGAGATAATGCCCCATCTCGGCTTGGGGTCGTGATACACACGCACCCAAAAATCCTTTAACACATGAAAACTCAGTTTTCAATAAACACATGAAGATAAATGCAATTACACGAAAATCCAATTTCATTTACAAACATGATTATGCGTACAAATATGCCATGTATATGAATGACGCCTTAACCAAAAACCAACAACTCACAACACAAACCAAATATACAAACAACTCCGTCCTCCAATCCATTCGACCCCCGTACTCCTCGGACTCAGTCTGGCATAACGAACCATATCACAATAAAATGAGTTAGTGCAAAAATATATTTAAATCACGATAGTTCTTTGGAAAAATACTTACAGCGCTATAATATAATTTTTAAAGGATCACAGAGGTGCAAGAAGTGGCAACACAGCTACAGAATAGTGCCAAATGCACTGTGGCCGTGGGTCTCAAAAACTCACATTTAAACGGGAACAAAGCAAGATCCGAAATTGATAGGGTAGGGCTTAGGAATGTTGATGAAGCTAATGGTGGTTGTGGTTGGCCATGGGTGGTAGCGTAGAGGGCGGGTTAAGGCCAAAATGCTCAAAACGAAGATGTAGAAAAATGTGCTTCACCGGTGGCAGATCGGGGCTGAGGATGGGTGCATTAGGTTGCTATGAGATCGAGGATGAAGTGGTGAAGAAATGGTGGCCGGAGGTGGCGCAACGACAGTGCTGGAGCAAATAGAGGCTGCGGCTTGGCGTTGAGAGTGGGGACAAATGGCGGCGCGAGAGGAGCTAAGATCAGAGGGGGGTCGTCGCCGGAGGGTGCAGAAGGTCGTGGGCTGAGTGGTGAGGTACACGGTGGCGCGCGGCGTTGGCTGGGTGGAGGAGAAGCAACGCACGGGGAGAGAGAGGGGAGAGGTGTAGCGCGTGCGGGAGAGAGGCAGGGGAGAAAAAAGAAAGAAATAAGAAAAAGAGGAAAGAGAAAAAGAAAAGAGGAAAAAGAAAAATAGAGGGAAATAATTGAGGTCCAATTCTCACATCTTGGGTCACAAAAATGATCTAACGAAAAAGATTTTAAAATAGCAAGTCAATTAAAATAATTTAAACGTAATGATAAAATGTAAATAAAATAATTAAATTCAACAATAAATTAATTTAAAAAGAAGAACAATTTAAATGTATAACAATAATTAATATTAAGGAAACATATCAAATTTAATTTTTACAATTTAAAGATCATAAAAATAAACCATTTAAAAATCCAACAATTTTAAAACAAGGGAATAAATTTTTGAATTAATAAAAATAATCCTTCAATAAAAATACACTAAAATACGGGATGTTACATTCGGCTTAAATAATTTGCAATTTTTTCGTAAAAAATCTATTTAAAAAAAAACTGTTTTAAAAAATTTTTTTTTATTAAAAATTTGTTTTTATTTACAAAAATTTGCGTTATAAAAAAAAAATCTAGTTACAATGGATATAGGCCTCGGATGGTCATTATAAACAAAGCAGATAATTTTATTAATATCATTGATAGGATAAATTTTAAGAAATGGTATACTGAAGTAACAATTTCTATTAACAAAGAATAGAGATTGTTACTTCATGATATAGTCTATCATGAATTTTCAGACGAAACGGATAACCATTAGAATTTTCTTAACAGTGTATACAAACAAATATATATATTATAATGATATAGTGATACTAATACTATATGTTATACATTATGGAATATAAATTATATATTATATAATAATACATTGATACTAAATTTTTACTAATACTATATACTATACTAATAGTGATATTAATACTATATAATAGTATATGGTCATAGTGATAATTATATAATATCTTATATATAATTATAATATATATTATTATATATAATTATAATTTACATTATTATATAATATTAAAAATATTATATATAATATTAAAAAAATTAATTTAAATATATAATATAGTAAACCGGTCTAGTCCTAAAAAATCATAGAACCGAAACTGGACCAATTCCGGCCGGTTTTTACATTTTAGAAACCGGTTCCTCTGGTTCGGGTTGGTCCGGTCTGATTTTTCGGTTAAAATTTACACCCCTAATTGTTGTCCATATTGCTAGATCACTTGGTGTGTCTTTCTCAATTAGCTTCCAATTAGATCTAAATGTTGTGTGAGCCATGATCCCAATATTATTTTTGCTTATATATATAAAATATATATATATATATATATATGACTTTAGCCTATCTAGGAGCAGCAATGTCGCAAGGTTGGCTGCAAAAGGCTAATCTTGATTATTTTCATCATTTCATTTCTAGCGAACAAGATTTCACCACTAAAAAGGTGATAAAATCATGTCATCCCAAAAAATTTTAGTCGCAAAAAATTAATTCCAATCTGATGCGTGTTTTAGTCTTTTTTAGTGATATTAGGTCGCTACTAAATACATTACCAAATATGTAACTACTTGCAGAGACATATATCGTCGCAAACTGATATTATTTAAAAAGAAAAAAACAAAAAAACAAAATGATGCATTTTGCAGCCTAAACCCTTCCCCTTTCATTCTTTTTCCTCTTATCTGTTCTCCCCCCCACAACTTACAGCCTCTTCATGTGTGAGAAGATCACACACTTAAATCCTCTTGTGCAATCTTTCCAAAGACACAGCCAGAGTTGGTCTTTTAAATTATCTAAAAAATGGAAGTGCAAAACTCTCCAATTACGTCTAGAAGTCAAAGGACCACTGTAATAGCCCGCTAAAATGCAATGGTGGAATTTTTATTGGCTTTAGGAACCTAGTGAAAAGCCCCCTAAGTTTTCACGAATTGACCAATCGCATAAGTTCTAGTCTGTTAACATAATCAGTGTTGTCACTCACTGTGGTGCCAGAAGTGAGATTTTAATTATTTGAGGTAGTTAGAAGTGTCAGAATGAGTTATGGTCTGCGCCATTAGACTCAATTTATTATTTAGGATTTTGACACAATAGTCAATTTCATATTTTTAGACAAAATGACTGTTCAAAACTGTGAAATTATTTTCTAGGGGCACTTTAGGGTTGAATTTCGGTAAACAATTTTCACCGTAGGTTAATATGAATATTTAGGAATTTTCAGTGCTAAGCTTATTATTCACTTTTTCAGAGTGAATAATAGCCTCGATAAGCGCACCTAATACAGTGTTTTCAAAATCGCAGTGTGAAATGTGCAAATTAGATTAGGAGAAGTTTTATTTGGACACTTGGCAAAATCTTAACCACACATAGTGAATAGTAACAAACACTTGGCACTATGCGTAACGTTTGATGGATTTGAAGGAATCAAGGTGTGAGATCATACCACCTAAGCAAAAACTATATTCCATCTGACCAATCAAATTGTGCCAAACCAAAAAGGATTTCCACCCTAGTAAATTCCTATATGGTTGGGATCCAACCAGAACTCAAAATCATGGTGGAAATCGAAATCCTAAGCGGTTTTATCCAAACCATAAAGCTGACCTCCAAAACCTAACTGAATTGGTTTTTAGCATTGTGTTTAATCACTTGATTAAATTTCCAAATGCTATTAATCTTTCAAATTTATGTTAGAACATCATTATCAGCCTTGTTAACCTTGGATAATTGATTGGGCCAAGAGAAATTGGATTTGTTTTTTATAGCAACCCAAATCCTCTTAAAACCTTGAAATTAAGGCCCATTTGATTAAGGCCCATTAAAGCCCACCAAGTTGACCACATTAGTATTTCTTCTTGGCTAAGTTTTTTTTACCTCCACATGCCTAACCAGATTGTTCAAGATAACCTAGAAGACTCTTTATGTAAGAAGCTAAAGAGCCATCTCACTCTTTCACTTCTACACTCCACTTAGAGAAAAAATCTTAACTTCATTTCAGACTTATAATCTTCCATAACTAGTATAAAAAGCCCTTCAGCCCCCTTCCAATGAAAATCATCCCTCCTTTACACTTTGCTTTGATAGAACACAAAAGACACTCTCGGGTAACTTTTCTGAACTCATTTTGACGCCTGATTATAAGTTTTTTAAGTGTTTTCTCACTAACTTTCCGTCATTAAAGTTGTTCCTTATTTAGTCTAGTTTACGTGGAGATATTATTTGTTCCATTTGAAAATCATTTGGTCAGTCAAAAGTTATTTAAACACCATAAAGGTCATTCTGGGAGATAAATTGGAGAATGTGTTATATTTTGGAGTTTTTGACCGAGTTAATGGATAGATCTTGGTCCAAAATTCTTATGGAGTACTATTAACATGTGTATATGATTACTGGTTAGAGATTTGTTGCATGATTAAAGGTTTTGATGAAAGATTTTCTTAGATCTAGAAACTTGGAAACTGGAAGAGGAAAAAACAGTTTCTGTTTTAAGAAAGTTTGGATCTTTTCTAATTTAAACCTTGTCCAATGACTTTGATAATTTTATTGGAGGATCCTAAGCCTCTTATATACATGTTATAATATTAGTTTTAAGATATTTGAGGCTATATTCAAAGCTATGAATTTTTATGCAAAGAGATATTTGTATAGACCAAGTGATGATGTTCTTGACTCAATTCATGTTTTGGTTGATTTTAACCATGTCATCTTGAGTTTAAAGCTTAGATCTGTTTTAGGACACCTTTTTAAACCTTTTTATATTTTGGTTTGAAGATCACACCTTTTTAAATGATAGATCAAGAGGTTAATCAAAACAAGTTAGAAACAAAAATCTATTTTTGAACTTAGAAGAAAACCGAAAAGTTCAAGTATGATTTTAGTAATTTTGTTGACTTTTGTTTGATGATTCAAAGCATGATTGTTCTTAGAAATATATTATGAATATGTTAAAAGCAAGATTTGGATTTTTGTAGTTCTTGGAGACACTTTGAAATAGATCAAACCATATGATTCAAGGGTTTGCCCTTTTAGTTAAAAAGTTTGGATCATTTTTCTAAAAAGTTTGGTGTTGATGACTAGCGTATTTTTAGTTGATGTTTTAAGTATGTTTTTAAAATTAGGAGAGGTAGATATTTGTTGCAACATTTGATTTGATCATGAGTTTTAAAATTGGAAGAATTGCAACAAAAATCAAGGGAAAAAACCTTTGCAAGTTTCAGCCACTATAGAGTTTTAATGGTTGGGCTTAGTTTTATGTTTTTCTAAATTGATATTTGAGTTTAGGAAAAAATTTATATGAGGTATGTGAATTTTGGTATTTTTGGACTTAGAATGCAAAATCCTTAAGTTAGGGGTAAAATGGTAATTTTACTCTAAGTTGATATTTTTATATATTTCTAATTGTTAGTGATTAAGTTCTAACTTTTAGAAATCACTCATTTCAGTTCCTGTGATCGCGCTTGAGTTTTGTTTAGAAACACGAAAACTGAGGTAAGTTAGCTTTTAACTTTCTAACAGTCTACTGTGTATGGATGATAAGTAAAGGAACTACAATGTATATGTATATGTGTCATGCCAAGTCATTACATATATATTTGTTACACAAAATTTATTCTATGACGAATTATTCATCTGTTATACAAGATATTCTAACACTTATTACTATACATTGCAAGTAGTGTGGATACGTACAATCTAAAGAGGTTCTATCTAGAAGATTGAAACTTAAGCGGATCAATGTGACCCTTCAATTTTTTCTGGGAACTTACATAGTGAGTACTATTCATTTCTAGGATAAAATTCATCAAGACAATGTTAGAAAGAAGGAGAATGTCATGTATGTCATGTTGAACTAAGTATGTCATCTATTACATGTATGTCATGTCATGTAATATGTATTGTTGCAAGTATGTTATGTTAAGTATGTTGTCTGTTATATGTTATGTCAGGTTACAAAATATTTTTATCTCAAGTAAGTCATGTCTTATGAGTTATGCTCAAGTCATGTTGTGTTACGGCAAGGCTTCTGTCCTTTTGTATTTCAATCACGTTTCGTTTTCAATACAATTTGTGTATTTCAAGAACAGTTACGTCAAGTGATTCATGTCAGTCACGACCCTAAGTGTTAGGATGGAGTAATATCCTAGTGAAACTCATTTGTTCATGTTGGAGTGTCTAAATAGGTGTGAAATTCCCTAAGTTGACGAAATACGTTCAACAGGTAGTGGTCGGGGCCTAACTAACTGGTCACCAGAGCATGGCAGGCACTAATGCCGATGGAACCACATTTAAGTTCTCATGGGGTCCAGTGGTGGTGCTGACCATGAGTAGAATAGCCTATGGTGTTGGGTTCACTATCTGGACATTGTGTGCCTAAGGCACTATGTTGCACAGGCAGCACTATGGCCAGACACACAATTGCACCACCCCTGTGTTGTGTGATACAACAGACACAGCGAGGACCATCTGGGTTCAACATTGCTGCATTGCATGCAATGCAACGCTAACCCATGTTGTGCAGCCCAAGGCTCTACACGCACCGGAGTTGCGATGACAACCGTTTGGTGTTCCATTGCCACGGCCACATCCAAGCGCGGCACCATGTGCAGGGAAAGGAGCAACACTTCCGTACAAAAGGCTGCGGCAAGCTCCGCTACAAGGATGCATCGAGGGTGTTGCGCGCTATGTAAGGCGCACATGGCACAAAGCCATGCACCATGGTGGTGCAGCAGGTAGCTTTATTGTGGGCAGATCCAAGTGCAGGGCAGCACACAAAGCTACATGCTCTACTACAGGTGGTGTCACCACTACATGGTAAGAAATCACGGTTGTGGAAGCGCCTACCAGTGATGTTGAACTCATCTTGGTCGCATCTCTACGACGAGGGTAGTGCAGCAACTAGCACTGTCGTGCACAGTACTATGCATGAGAGTAGCATAGCCAAACGACACTACGCCTGCCAAGTGTACTGCGACAATCATTGCTACACACCAGGGCTAGTGGCAGTTTCTATCATGGAGGATCGCAGCCTACGATAGCTTCACCTAGAGGTGCGACGAACACCTCAATGCGACGAGCTCAGCTAGCATCACAATCTACAGAAATGTCAAAAGAGGAGTATCATCACACACTGTGCCTTGTGGGTCAACACTACCATGGCTTGAATCATGGAGAGCAGCACACCCTGCTACAAGCAGAGTGGCACACTCCTCGATAGGTCCTCATGGAGAGCAGCACGCCCTGATGCAAGCAGAGTAGCATGCACAGTGGTGGTGCTGCAAGCTCTACTGCGAGCAGAGGAGCACGACAGGCTCCATGGCTGTGCCTTGAGGCTTGAAGGGTGGTGCATAACTCTTGGGTGGTGTCGGCTACAAATTTTCTTTCTTTTTTTCTTCTCTCTTCCATTACATATTATATGCACTATAGGCTGTAACCGTTGGGGAAGGAATGAGAAGAACAATTTTTGCTTTTTTAGTAAATGTGCTTGGGCTGGAAAATAGACTTGGACTCAAATGGTGTGGGGTTTGTATGGTTTGAAGTGTTTTAAGCCTAGCCTATCTTTTTTTCTAAACCTAACTGTTAAAAAAAAAAGAGCCTCCAAATGAATTGGGCTTTGAGCCAAGTAGGAAAAGGCCCATGTAGCAGCTGGGCACCCATAAGGGCGCGACCCACTAACTGTGGCAGGGCCTAATGGCGCTAAAGGAAGTTCAAAAACATTTATTTTGCGGCTAAATGTGTTTGTAGTGTTTTGAATCTAGGACCTCATACATAAAGATAATCAGCACAACCTTTGGTCTGAGCTTATTGTTAATGTGTATGCTAATTTTATTAGCATATAATTATTGCACAATAAATACAAAAAATATTTATTTGAATTTTTTTTTTTTTTTGCATGTGAATGTCATTATTGAACACATGTTTTGCCATGACATTATGAGATATTTTATCACATTTGTTGGCATTTTATTTTATGTTATAAATTGCCTAGAATATTATTTTTTGTGAATAATAATTATTTGGATGAAATGTGATATTTTTTGAACTTGTAATTTGTGCTTATTTTATCACTTTTATTGTTAGGCTAATTTTAGGAATTAGTGTTCAGATTGTTAAAATGTGATAAAATAGATGATTAATTAGCTTGAGAATGAATAGTTCATTCTTAGGATTAATCCAAATGAATTTCTTCAATCTGAGAATAAATTGTTTTTTGCATGTGACTAATTTTGCAGATTGTTTATCCTAGTGGGAGTATGACTGAGATTGATTAAATCGATCTGCTATACGATATGAATTTGCACAAAATTTAAGTTAGAAATTAATAATTGGGCATTGTGGCACAAGAGATGAATAAGAAGCATAGCAAATTTTCGATTTTGTGGCATGTATTATTTATTTTTCTTCTGACTTAGATTAATGCGGCAAGTTTCTTAGATGTGTGTGCAAATGCACATAGGTTAGTAACTTTGAGATAACCAAGAAGAAAGCCTAGAGATTGTGTATGCGACTTAATTGTCTCATTAATCTCCTCCATGAGCAATAGTTCGAAATAAATGAAGATTATTATAAGTGTCAGATAGTCTTAGACTATCATTATTGTAAAAACCTCTTAAAGGTCTAGAGTAAAATTGGAAAGTGCGCGTGGGACGCATGCACTACAATTTTTATAGAAGTTGAAGAGATCAACTATCAGATAGAGCTAAACCACTATTTTGCATTTGGGAGCACCTATTAAAAGTAATACCAAGCACCTTGGAGGTTAACATGGTAACTGTAACAAAAGTTTGAAAATTTAAGTACGACTTAATTAAAAACTGTTGATTTTCCCTCATTTTCATAGACATCACAACAATACCATGTCTGCCACTTCAGAACTTCCTTTCAAAGATAGTCTTTTACCTTTATCAGAGGTAGAAACAAGTTATAACATTACAACTACCTGTTCAAGCAAAATAACATGTAATTGGAATAGAACCAATTCCAATTATTCTCATTTGGGGAGAAGAGAAAAGAAAAGATAAGAAAACCACTAGTTCTGAAAATTAAATACAAATTAATATGGTAAGCAAAATAAATGTTTTGCTTCCATAAGAATTTCAGGGTATCTTGATCTTCACATAGCACTTTCCAATCCTCTTCAAGAGAACACTTGAGACTGCAAAGCTAAATCCTAATAGTAGAAGTATTTTGCAAATTAAGAAACTATAGAACATGGAAATTCTAATTCACAATAAACTAAACACCAGCAGAAAGAAGAAGAATAAAAGAATAGCTATTGTTTTCCACCTTATGAATTTCATGAACAAATAAAAAGCTTTCCAAATCCAGATGTTGGTCCACACAAGTTGGAGCACAAAGAGAACAAACAAAAAGCCTTTTTGGTAATTGGTAAGGAGGTACCTGAATATTTAAATCCACTGCAAATTAATAGCAGAGAATATTATTTGAGGATTTAAGTGTTTTATCTTATCAAAATGCAGATATATTAAGATATAAGAGCATTGACATTGTCAAATCCAAGTCTAAATTTTTGCTTTCTTTGAGTTAAAATCCACCAGTTAAAGGCATATTTTTCTAACTTTTGAGTTACAGTAAATTCTTCTCCCTCTTCATAGTTGGCGAGTTACTGCAGAAGGAACAAATTTTTATTTTATTGTTTGGAAAATTCTATTCATAGTCCGGTCTACCTTTTTACACTCCACAAGAAAATCCACTTGGCAAACCGGTTCGTGTTCAGCCTCCGGTCCAATTCCAAATTCATCTGTGCTCCTCGAAACTCATTTCCCTCTCTCGCAAATCTTGAATCAACTCCATCTCTCCCTTCACCCTCCTCGAATCAACTCACCGTCTCTCGCCTCTCCCTCCCTAATCAACTCCCTCCCCGATACTCCCTCTCTCGCCTCTCTCGCCTATCCCTCCCCGACACTCCCTCTCTCGCCTCTCCCTTCCTAGATTAACTTCTTCCTCTCTCAAGAGCTTGACTATCACTACCACGAAGGCAACTTGATGGAGCTCGACTCCAAAAGCTGCGACAACGGACTGAGCTTGACCCCTAGAAAAATCACATATCTCGACCCCGAGAGAAGCTTCCTGCCGCTGTTGGGTAACTTTTTCAAATGCCATGTAATTTTTTAAGTGATTGTATCTCTTTGTTATGGTGATTGTAATCTGGGTTATGGAAATATGTAGGGATATGGATTGATAATGCCACTTTGAGAAATGAATAGCAAGTGTTTGTAAAAAATACTTAAAGAAAATATTTTGCCCCAATACTTACGATGCCCCTCAATTTAGTACCCTTGATATATCTTATGTAGAAGGTATTTTTTCCAATCTTGTTTGCCTAATGAATTTTGCACGTGGTCTACTTTCTAGAGCTACTTTCGTGTGTATGGACCACTTTATTTTGACAAAAGGATGCTTATGTGATGGATCATTGTCAGCCTTTGAATCACTCTCTTCAGCAGTGTGTTTATTTTGTTAGAGTCTAATGATTGGAGATGCAATACATTCTTCTGCTTTTTTATGTTTAAAGGTTTAGTTAGATATTATTCTGTATATTATTACACTGATTTCTCTTTTGTAATTCGATACTATACTTTTTACTTTTGTGAATGGTAAGGACTAAACATATGCTAACATGTCTTTGATGATATCTTCTACTATGAATGAACTCATCTGGGGTACTTTATTAATAGGGCTTGGAATATTGAAGATCTTTCAGCTGAAATAACTTGTAAAAACAGTGAGTAGATGGAAAGGGATATGAAGCTGATAGATAGTGAATAAACGTATGGAAAGTGTGTATATATATATATATAGAGAGAGAGAGAGAGAGAGAGAGAGAGAGATGTCTCAGCCAAAGCTAGAGCATTTAGTACGGGACAAAGTAATGGTCATTTCATTGTATATTAAAGTGTGTCAATTTGATTGAAAAAAAAAGGTTATATCGATGCATGAGTGAGGAGAGGACATTACCGTTCATGGGTGCCAAAACAAAATTAAATTAAATGTTGCAGATCCTAATCGATGTGTTTTGGTACATATTTTATTACTGTTTTTAGGCTGTGATTATTGTGTTTGCCTTCAGTACTACAAAATCCAATAATGGTAGACCCATAAATATGAAATACTCAGGATACCTATTGCTTCTTTAGACTCATAAATCAAGGGAAATAATAGCAAGATGCATGTGTGAGCTGCAGTTAAGCGAGCTTGTCTCCATGAATCTCATGTAACTGACCTTCATCCTTTGGTTCGAGTTGGTCTAAATGTAGGAAGAGAATGAGATACCTGCGTTTATAATTTTCAATTGTAGAGTCAACTTGGGTACTCTATTAATAGGGCTTGGATGAACTCATTTGGGGTACTCTATTAATTGGTTCAAATCTGGGTTCACCAGATTAAACATTTTGTGGGATTTCTAGGGCTTGGATGAACTCATCTGGGGTACTCTATTAATTGGTTCAAATCTGGGTTCACCAGACTTAACATTTTGTGGGATTTCTGGGATGCTTTTGTTGGATTTGTGCTTGTAGTGAAATTATAATCAGCACTCCTTCCACATTTCGTAGTAGTTTCCCTGTGCTGGAGGTAAAGCTATCTTATAAGGTTGAATGCAAGAATATCTATCCATTTATCAGTGAAATATGAGGTTTCCCTTTTCTTTATTCTTCTCTTAAATATGTATATATATGACTTTGTATCCTATAAAAATTGAAATCTGCAACTATCAATCTTTCTAGCTTTGCTTAAACTACGTGGTAAATAGACTTTGCATTCTTGAATTCCCATCTATTTACCAATAACAATGTTTATCTATTTTCCAGCAAATGACAAGTTCAAGTACCAATACTGGTTCAAGTACATGGACTTCAAGAGAGAAAGACAAAGCAAGTTTGGATACGCCACTTTGCTACTGTGACAATCCATTGAAACTCCAAATCTCTGGGAAAGGCAAAAGTTTTGGTAAAAGATTTTACAATTGCCCAAACTATAAGATCAATAAAGAATATGAATTTTTTGAATGGATTGATCTTAAGAGTCAACAAAATTCATGCTGCAAGATGATGTTGGAGTTAGCTCAACAAAGGAATGAGAGGTTATTTTATGAACATGTAATGATCGAAGAAGCCAAATATAAAGTAATGGAGAAGAAGTATAAGGGAACCTTAAAAGCGTTGTTGACATCGTGGTTGTTGTTTATTGCGATTTTTGCTATAATTTTTATGTATCCCAAAAACATTCTATACGTCGGGCAGTGCTTCGACTCATGTAAGTTGTCTTAGTTTTAGACAACTGATTATAATGAACATGTGATGTAATTATTCGTGTTTAGTAAATTTAATGAACATGTGATATAATGAGTTGACTTTTGTCAATGTTTTAGAATGTTATGGATAGGTTTTGAGGTAGGGGCCTTTTCACTCTCTCTCTCTCTCTCTCTCTCTCTCTTGCTAGTGCAAAATGCTCAAGATGTAATGCACGCAGATAAGCGCACTTAAGCATGTTGAGTTCCTTGGTTAATGTTTTACTTTGCATGCTTTTTGGCGTCAACAAATTAATTAAGATTGTAGGCAAGAATATATACATGCTGGCAAGAATATACATCAAATTAATTAAGAAGAATCCTACAAATGCTGCAAGGAGAGACTGTATATACATGCAGCAACTTGTACATCCAGCAACCTTTTCTTATTTTTTTTTAAACAAAATAACTAGTTATGTTATATAGAAAAAGGTGGCATATCGAAATTGAAAATTATTGGATCAAGCATGATACAAGAAAGTCACAAAGTACGACAAAAGTCCTAGGAAAAATTGTGGTAGCTCTTTTTTTTCCATTTATAATAATGAAATGCAGCAAAATATAGCAAAACTCAACTATAAAAGGCAAAACTCACATACAGTCAACTTGGTGCATTTATAATAAATGAAATGTAGCAAAACAAAACATAACTCAACCTAGTGCAACAAAAACTCAATGCTACCTCAATGCGATGAGCTCAGCTAGCATCACAATCTGCAGAAATGTCAAAAGAGGAGTATCATCACACACTGTGCCTTGTGGGGCAACACTACCATGGCTTGAATCATGGAGAGCAGCACACCCTGCTACAAGCAGAGTGGCACACTCCTCGATAGAGTTGCTGTCCTCATGGAGAGCAGCACGCCCTAATGCAAGCAGAGTAGCATGCACCGTGGTGGTGCTGCAAGCTCTGCTGCGAGCAGAGGAGCACGACAGGCTCCATGGCTGTGCCTTGAGGCTTGAAGGGTGGTGCAGAACTCTTGGGTGGTGTCGGCTACAAATTTTCTTTCTTTTTTTCTTCTCTCTTCCATTACATATTATATGCACTGTAGGCTGTAACCGTTGGGGAAGGAATGAGAAGAACAGTTTTTGCTTTTTTAGTAAATGTGCTTGGGCTGGAAAATAGACTTGGACTCAAATGGTGTGGGGTTTGTATGGTTTGAAGTGTTTTAAGCCTAGCCTATCTTTTTTTCTAAACCTAACTGTTAAAAAAAAAGAGCCTCCAAATGAATTGGGCTTTGAGCCAAGTAGGAAAAGGCCCACGTAGCAGCTGGACACCCATAAGGGCGCGACCCATTGACTGTGGCCGAGCCTAATGGCGCTAAAGGAAGTTCAAAAAAATTTATTTTGCGGCTAAATGTGTTTGTAGTGTTTTGAATCTAGGACCTCATACATAAAGATAATCAGCATAACCTTTGGTCTGGAGCTTATTGTTAATGTGTATGCTAATTTTATTAGCATATAATTATGGCACAAAAAATATTTATTTGAATTTTTTTATTTTTTATTTTTTGCATGTGAATGTCATTATTGAACACATGTTTTGCCATGACATTATGAGATATTTTATCACATTTGTTGGCATTTTATTTTATGTTATAAATTGCCTAGAATATTATTTTTTGTGAATAATAATTATTTGGATGAAATGTGATATTTTTTGAACATGTACTTTGATTACATGTAATTTGTGCTTATTTTATCACTTTTATTGTTAGGCTAATTTTAGGAATTAGTCTTCAGATTGTTAAAATGTGATAAAATAGATGATTAATTAGCTTGAGAATGAATAGTTCATTCTTACGATTAATCCAAATGAATTTCTTCAATCTGAGAATAAATTGTTTTTTGCATGTTACTAACTTTGCAGATTGTTTATCCTAGTGGGAGTATGACTGAGATTGATTAAATCGATCTCTTATACGATATGAATTTGCACAAAATTTAAGTTAGAAATTAATAATTGGGCATTGTGGCACAAGAGATGAATAGGAAGCATAGCAAATTTTTGATTTTGTGGCATGTATTTTTTATTTTTCTTTTGACTTAGATTAATGCGGCAAGTTTCTTAGACGTGTGTGCAAATGCACATAGGTTAGTAACTTTGAGATAACCAAGAAGAAAGCCTAGAGATTGTGTATGCGACTTAATTGTCTTATTAATCTCCTCCATGAGCAATAGTTCGAAATAAATGAAGATTATTATAAGTGTCAGATAGTCTTAGACTATCATTATTGTAAAAACCTCTTAAAGGTCTCGAGTAAAATTGGAAAGTGCGCGTGGGACGCATGCACTACAATTTTTATAGAAGTTGAAGAGATCAACTATCAGATAGAGCTAAACCACTATTTTGCATTTGGGAGCACCTATTAAAAGTAATACCAAGTACCTTGGAGGTTAACATGGTAAATGTAACAAAAGTTTGAAAATTTAGTTACGACTTAATTAAAAACTGTTGATTTTCCCTCATTTTCATAGACATCACAACAATACCATGTCTGCCACTTCAGAACTTCCTTTCAAAGATAGTCTTTTACCTTTATCAGAGGTAGAAACAAGTTATAACTTTACAACCACCTGCTCAAGCAAAATAACATGTAATTGGAATAGAACCAATTCCAATTATTCTCATTTGGGGAGAAGAGAAAAGAAAAGATAAGAAACCACTAGTTCTGAAAATTAAATACAAATTAATATGGTAAGCAAAATAAATGTTTTGCTTCCATAAGAATTTCATTGATCTTCACATAGCACTTTCCAATCCTCTTCAAGAGAACACTTAAGACCGCAAAGCTAAATCCTAATAGTAGAAGTATTTTGCAAATTAAGAAACTATAGAACATGGAAATTCTAATTCACAATAAACTAAACACCAGCAGAAAGAAGAAGAATAAAAGAATAGCTATTGTTTTCCACCTTATGAATTTCATGAACAACTGTTTAAGAATAAAAAGCTATCCAAATCCAGATGTTGGTCCACACAAGTTGGAGCACAAAGTGAACAAACAAAAAGCCTTTTTGGTAATTGGTAAGGAGGTACCTGATTATTTCAATCCACTGCAAATTAATAGCAGAGAATATTATTTGTGGATTTAAGTGTTTTATCTTATCAAAATGCAGATATATATTAAGATATAAGAGCATTGACATTGTCAAATCCAAGTCTAAATTTTTGCTTTCTTTGAGTTAAAATCCACCAGTTAAAGGCATATTTTTCTAACTTTTGAGTTACGGTAAATTCTTCTCCCTCTTCATAGTTGGTGAGTTACTGCAGAAGGAACAAATTTTTATTTTATTGTTTGGAAAATTCTATTCATAGTCCGGTCTACCTTCTTACACTCCACAAGAAAATCCACCTGGCAAACCGGTTCGTGTTAGCCTCCGATCCAATTCCAAATTCATCTGTGCTCCTCGAAACTCATTTCCCTCTCTCGCAAATCTTGAATCAACTCCATCTCTCCCCTCACCCTCCTCGAATCAACTCACCGTCTCTTGCCTCTCCCTCCCTAATCAACTCCCTCCCTGATACTCCCTCTCTCGCCTCTCTCGGCTATCCCTCCCCGACACTCCCTCTCTCGCCTCTCCCTTCCTAGATTAACTTCTTCCTCTCTCAAGACCTTGACTATCACTACCACGAAGGCAACTTGATGGAGCTCGACTCCAAAAGCTGCGACAACGGACTGAGCTTGACCCCTAGAAAAATCACATATCTCGACCCCGAGAGAAGCTTCCTGCCGCTGTTGGGTATTTTTTTCAAATGCCATGTAATTTTTTAAGTGATTGTATCTCTTTGTTATGGTGATTGTAATCTGGGTTATGGAAATATGTAGGGATATGGATTGATAATGCCACTTTGAGAAATGAATAGCAAGTGTTTGTAAAAAATACTTAAAGAAAATATTTTGCCCCAATACTTACGATGCCCCTCAATTTAGTACCCTTGATATATCTTATGTAGAAGGTATTTTTTCCAATCTTGTTTGCCTAATGAATTTTACACGTGGTCTACTTTCTAGAGCTACTTTCGTGTGTATGGACCACTTTATTTTGACAAAAGGATGCTTATGTGATGGATCATTGTCAGCCTTTGAATCACTCTCTTCAGCAGTGTGTTTATTTTGTTAGAGTCTAATGATTGGAGATGCAATACATTCTTCTGCTTTTTTATGTTTAAAGGTTTAGTTAGATATTATTCTGTATATTATTACACTGATTTCTCTTTTGTAATTTGATACTATACTTTTTACTTTTGTGAATGGTAAGGACTAAACATATGCTAACATGTCTTTGATGATATCTTCTACTATGAATGAACTCATCTGGGGTACTCTATTAATAGGGCTTGGAATATTGAAGATCTTTCAGCTGAAATAACTTGTAAAAATAGTGAGTAGATGGAAAGGGATATGAAGCTGATAGATAGTGAATAAACGTATGGAAAGTGTGTGTATATATATATGTATAGAGAGAGAGAGAGAGAGAGATGTCTCAGCCAGAGCTAGAGCATTTAGTACAGGACAAAGTAATGGTCATTTCATTGTATATTAAAGTGTGTCAATTTGATTGAAAAAAAAGGTTATATCGATGCATGAGTGAGGAGAGGACATTACCGTTCATGGGTGCCAAAACAAAATTAAATTAAATGTTGCAGATCCTAATCGATGTGTTTTGGTACATATTTTATTACTGTTTTTAGGCTGTGATTATTGTGTTTGCCTTCAGACAAAATCCAATAATGGTAGACCCATAAATATGAAATACTCAGGATACCTATTGCTTCTTTAGACTCATAAATCAAGGGAAATAATAGCAAGATGCATGTGTGAGCTGCAGTTGGGTGAGCTTGTCTCCATGAATCTCATGTAACTGACCTTCATCCTTTGGTTCGAGTTGGTCTAAATGTAGGAAGAGAATGAGATACCTGCGTTTATAATTTTCAATTGTAGAGTCAACTGAGGTACTCTATTAATAGGGCTTGGATGAACTCATTTAGGGTACTCTATTAATTGGTTCAAATCTGGGTTCACCAGATTAAACATTTTGTGGGATTTCTAGGGCTTGGATGAACTCATCTGGGGTACTCTATTAATTGGTTCAAATCTGGGTTCACCAGACTAAACATTTTGTGGGATTTCTGGGATGCTTTTGTTGGATTTGTGCTTGTAGTGAAATTATAATCAACACTCCTTCCACATTTCGTAGTAGTTTCCCTGTGCTGGAGGTAAAGCTATCTTATAAGGTTGAATGCAAGAATATCTATCCATTTATCAGTGAAATATGAGGTTTCCCTTTTCTTTATTCTTCTCTTAAATATGTATATATATGACTTTGTATCCTATAAAAATTGAAATCTGCAACTATCAATCTTTCTAGCTATGCTTAAACTACGTGGTAAATAGACTTTGCATTCTTGAATTCCCATCTATTTACCAATAACAATGTTTATCTATTTTCCAGCAAATGACAAGTTCAAGTACCAATACTGGTTCAAGTACATGGACTTCAAGAGAGAAAGACAAAGCAAGTTTGGATAGGCCACTTTGCTACTGTGACAATCCATCGAAACTCCAAATCTCTGGGAAAGGTAATAGTTTTGGTAAAAGATTTTACAACTGCCCAAACTATAAGATCAATAAAGAATATGAATTTTTTGAATGGATTGATCTTAAAAGTCAACAAAATTCATGCTGCAAGATGACGTTGGAATTAGCTCAACGAAGGAATGAGAGGTTATTTTATGAACATGTAATGATCGAAGACGCCAAATATAAAGTAATGGAGAAGAAGTATAAGGGAACCTTAAAAGCGTTGTTGACATCATGGTTGTTGTTTATTGCGATTTTTGCTATAATTTTTATGTATCCCAAAAACATTTCTATATGTCGGGCAGTGCTTCGACTCATGTAAGTTGTCTTAGTTTTAGACAACTGATTATAATGAATATGTGATGTAATTATTCGTGTTTAGTAAATTTAATGAACATGTGATATAATGAGTTGACTTTTGTCAATGTTTTAGAATGTTATGGATAGGTTTTGACATAGGGGCCTTTTCACTCTCTCTCTCTCTCTCTCTCTCTCTCTCTCTCTCTAGTGCAAAATGCTCAAGATGTAATGCACGCAGATAAGCGCACTTAAGCATGTTGAGTTCCTTGGTTAATGTTTTACTTTGCATGCTTTTTGGCGTCAACAAATTAATTAAGGTTGTAGGCAAGAATATATACATGCTGGCAAGAATATACATCAAATTAATTAAGAAGAATCCTACAAATGCTGCAAGGAGAGACTGTATATACATGCAGCAACTTGTACATCCAGCAACCTTTTCTTATTTTTTTAAAACAAAATAACTAGTTATGTTATATACCAAAAGGTGGCATATCGAAATTGAAAATTATTGGATCAAGCATGATACGAGAAAGTCACAAAGTAAGACAAAAGTCCTAGGAAAAATTCTGGTAGTTTTTTTTTCCATTTATAATAATGAAATGCAGCAAAATATGGCAAAACTCACATACAGTCAACTTGGTGCATTTATAATAAATGAAATGTAGCAAAACAAAACATAACTCAACCTAGTGCAACAAAACTCAATGCTAGTACAACCTCCAATAATCCCAAAAACATTTCACCAACAATTATCACATATAACCACAACCTCGAAATAAACGTACACAAAATACCATGATTTCTATGATTTATATAATAATGATTTTTATAGAAGTACTGCATTTGACTATCTATACATTCTTTACAACTACAATTGCTAACAAACAGGCTCCAGATTTTCACAAAATACTTCAAACAACCCATAAAAAATATAATAATGATTTTCATACATGTTGAACACCCACAAATCTATACATTCTTTACAACTACAACTTCCAATAGAAAACCTCCAGATTTTCACAAAATACTTCACGAAACCCATAAACAATGCTTCACAAATTCTCATCATTGCCTGATGGTGTTTGTTGTGTGACAGTACCATATTGGGTTCCAACAACATCTTCAACGTTAGCACCAACTTGGAGGGCCAAGACCTCACCAACTCGAACTTGTTCGCCATCAAATATTTTCCTGCAAGTATAATTTCCAAAATGCTAGAAAATACACATATATTAGAAATGAAACAAACACCTATCAAACATATATACAATTAATAATAAAAAAAAAAACCAAGTACCTGTTTCTTCTTTCTCTTGGTTGCGGCCTTCTCCATAGGTGGAACCTTTCTCTTCGTTGTGACTCTCCTTTTCCCTCGAGCAACATTAGGGATTAATATTTTCTTACCCTTATCCATGTCTTCGCTCTCATTGACTTTGGTTGAACTAGACTCAAGTGGTAATCCTTTAAAATTATGTTCAAACTCATCTAAAACCTGCATGAATGCATTGACATGGTCATCACTTAGGGATACACGCATTGCTAATTTCAGACATCTTTTAACTACAAGCTCATACCTTCGTGCGTCTGCATTATCTTGCAAATCATCATAGCTACTTTTGACAAGTGTGTATCTCCTCTTTAAGTCTTTCCTCCACCGATCCAAGACGTACCTCTCTAGCAACACATGAATCTTCTTCATTTGACAAATTTTAAATACATGCCTACAAATAATGCCCCTCATCTCAAACAGTGCACATGTGTATTTGATATCACATTCCTCCTCGTTATAGTAAACTATGTAATGGACAGTTTTGACATGGTCATTCGTGGAAATTTCATCCAAGACATCGAAGGTAGAAATACAACCCTATTAGCTAACAGGTGTGCAATTACAACAAATCATCTCCCACACCTCCTTTGGATTTCTTTAAACTTGGCATTTGTGTTTACCGCTTGAAACTGCTTCTCAATGTGGAATTGACTAACACATGGGATGGTTTGGTTGCACGAATTGAAATCAGCAGTCGTCTCTACTTCCACTTTCTTCCTCAGAGCATTGTCAAATTGATTGACAAATTCCTTCAACGTTGTACCAGAATGCACATATCTGTCAAAAAAGACATTTATGCTTTCAAACCGCTATGTAGTGCTCATACCAGCCCAAAATACACCCTTCAAGTTAGCTAGTACCCAAAATGATCTCTCGGTATACAACCCTTGCAGCCACACATTATCACCAAGGTCATATTTCTGAATTAGTTCCCCCCATTTGGCAACAAATTCTTCATAGGTATGCGAATCATATAGGGTACTCTGAATAGCAGTATTCAATCTAGTGTTGAATTGGGAATGAGATCCCAATTTCTCAGGCAGTTTCTGCATGATATGCCATAGACAATATCTATGACGAGTTTTTGGGAATACCATCGCAATGACACTCTTCATTGCCCGATCTTGGTCTACTATGATTGCTTTTGGAGCCTGACCATTCATGCAGTCCAACCATGCTTGAAACAACCACACAAAAATACTTGTATCCTCGCTTGAAATCAAGCCAACCCCTAACAGTATGGACTGCCCATGATGGTTTACCCCAACAAAGGGAGCAAAAAGCATATCGTATCTATTTGTTAGATATGTCATATAGAAGGTGATCACATCTCCGAAATGCTCGTATGTGGCTTGACTACGTGCATCAGCCCATAACACATTTCTGAGTCGTAACTCATCATCCACATCCATCCCAGAAATAAATCCATCATTCATCTTCCTCATCCTCTTAAAGTAATCACTAAGTACTTCATCACCTCTTTTACCCAGCCTCAAGCGTTTGGCTTTGTCAATATAATTTCGATAATCTTTCTCTTGAAATTCAAGATTCTCGAACACCCTGCATCAACAACAAGTGCTCCAAAATTTCTGTTCATTCGAATACATGCCCTGTTATTCAGATCGAGCGTTCTTTGACTGTATTCATTTAAACACTTGTGACTTCTAAAAAATCTAGACTTCTGTGGGCTAACAATACCATGATTGTGAGTATTCTCAGCAATGGTCAAATTCCATACACCCTTTTTGTCCAAGTGAGCGTTTACCTTCGTCTTACAGTCCGTTTTAATTGTTGGTCGCGGCTTCGAGATATTACTATGACTCGGATGGTACTTGTCGCCACGTGAACACCCAATTGTCACATACTTCGGTTTTCCAGATGCATCTCTCTTCGTCCTTTGTGTGATAACACCAAAACCTTGTTACTTGGCATATCGCTTCTAATATGCAAGAAGCTCTTTATCAGTGGCGAACTCCATACCAGGTTTGGGCTCCTCAACTCGTTCATCATCATCCGATGCTTCATTAGTTTCCTCGGCCTCTGCCTCTTTATTTACGACCGATGAAGTTTCTGAAAATGAAAATGTATGTTTCGTATTAAAATTTATATTATAATACTGGATGTTTACTAATTGGGTTAAAAGTCTAATACCGTTTGTCAGTTGACAGCTCTTATCAGTCATGTGTGATGTACATTCAAAATTCTTTTCACTTTCAACACCCAATGGCAATGGCACAGTTGATGATTCACTTGCTAGTTGGGGAGTCTTTTTAGATCTTGCTGACTCCTCCGGATACACGATGGTGGCATCGATGGATGTTGTAATAAGGCAAGATGTTTAAATAAATTCAATGCATATAAGAAAAAAAAACTAAAAACGATTAAAAGGAGTTACCTGGTAGGTATGTTGAACTCGAGTGGACTCCTCCAGATTACTTGACACAGTGTAGAGCATCATTAGTCCAAAAGGTGGCATTGACGGAAGCTGTAGTTAGGCACGGTGTTAGAACATCTGAAATGCATATAAGGAAAGAAGAAAAAAAAAACCTAAAAATGTTTAAAAATAATCTACCTGGCTACCCCAAGCACATGTTCATGGATTTGAATATACATTTTGAGGCAAGATAAATGGTGGGTAGTACGGGTTTCCTGGACCATAATTTTCCTATAATACACAAATAAAAAATACATTTAACTATGTATAAAAAAATACATTTAACTAAATGCCAATATCGGACACAATGATATTTCCAAAGGATTAATATGTTTCATACCTGAGTCGGTGAAATTGATGTAGAAGGCGTAGGTGCCGTTTCTGTAACACCCCGTATTTTAGTCTATTTTTATTGAAGTAATATTTTTATTTTATTCAAAAATTATTCTCTTGTTTTAAAATTATTGGATTTTAATTGGATTATTTTTAGGATTTTTTAATTGGTGAAAATTAATTTTTTATATGCTTTCTTAATATTTATTTATTGTTGTGCATTTAAATTGTTTTTCAAATTTGGGATTTAATTATTTCAATTTGAATTTACCATTACGTTTAAATTATTTTATTTAACTTGTGGTTTTAAAATCATCTCCGTTGGATCATTTTTGTGACCCAAGTTATGAGGATTGGACCTCATTTCTTTTCCCTCCATTTTTCTTCCTCTCCTTTTCTTTTCTTTTCTTTCTTTTCTTTTTTTCTTCTTCCTTATTTCTCCCCTCCCCCGTGCGCACGGACCCAGCTCCGTCTCTCTCCCTCTGTCTCCCCGTGCGTCCGTCACCTTCACCCAGACCGCCGCCGTGCGCGACACCGCCCGGCCGACCAGCTCCCCCTCCCTCCGGCGACCTCACCCCCCAAATCCTAGCCCCTACCTCGCCGCCGGTAGCCCGCCCGCACGCACCCCACGAAGCCTCGGGCCACTTTCATGCCAGCGCCGCCGTGAGCCAGCAGTGGCCTTCACCGCCCACCCCATTGTGTTCCCCTGTTGCCGGCGACCTCACCCCACCAACCTCACCTCCATCCGCGCCGCCGTTAACCACCAGTAGCCCTTCAAAGCCGTGGCCACCATTCGTTCCAGCGCCGCCGTCGCACCACCATTGGCCACCATCTTCTTACCACATCATCCTCAACCTCTTGGCAACCCATTGGACCCAACCCCACCTCCGATCCGCCACCGGTGAAGCTCCACCATCCACATTTCCGATTGGGTGTTTTTGGTCTTCTACCACCCATTTCGCCACCACCCACGGCCAACCTCCACCATCACTAGCTTCACCGACCTCCCTAGGCCCTACCCTATCAATCTTGGGTCTTCGTTTGCCTCCGTTTGAAAGTTGGTATTGTGACCCACGGCCACAGTGTATTTTACATTGTGGTGTTGCTCAAACGTCGCCTTTTTCAACTTCGTGATCCTTCGGAAATTGTTATATTGCACTGTAAGTATTTCTCCAAAGAACTTTCGTAATTTAAATGTATTTTTGCACTAACCCATTTCACTATATTTTTTTTGGCATGCCGGACTGAGTCCGAGGAGTTCAGGGGTCGGATGGATTTGTGATTGGAGTTGTTTGGTTGGATTTGATTGGATTGGTAATTGTTGGTTTGGATATTGTGTTGGTACATGTGCATTTCATTATTTCATGCATGATCATGTTTGTAAAAGAAAACTGGGTTTTCGTGTATTGCATTCATGTTCATGTGTTTATGAAAACTGGGTTTTCATGTGAGAATGGATTTTTGGTGCTTGTGTATCACGACCCCAAGCCGAGATGGGGCATTAACTCGGTGGAGCTCCTCTGGTTACTCGGGAGCGGAATATACTGAGTAACGTGCCCTGGATTGTCGCCGGGCGACAATGGGATCGGACGAGATGGTCTCGTGCCGACTTCGTGGTCCTTCTACTGGCGGGGACTAGAGGATGTCTGGCCACGTACGCCCTGGGCGCGGAACTAGGCATCGCTCGTTGCGTAGTGTGGGTGCTTGGCCATGTACGCGCTGGGCGAGGAACTGAGCACCGCTACGAAGCCAGGACGTGCGGATGGTCCATATGGGAGGCCATGGTGCATATGGAAATAATGCATGGTGCATTTGGAATTATTTCACTATTTTCTGGAAAAATAGTGCGAGTTGGTTTTTGGGTAAATCATTTTATGGGAAAATGTTTTACGGATATTTTGGGCCAAAATGGGATTTTGGCATGTGTTGGAAAATTATCATTTTCGGAAAAAATGATGTTTTGTAGAAAAATGCATATTTCATCATGTGCATGCATGTTAGTTGTATTTAATACATTTTATATTACGTTGTTATTTGAGGTCATACTTACCTGCGATACCATTTTGTGGTAACGCAGATTTTGATGCAGATGAGGAGGAGGAGGGCGAGCCTGAGGAGACGGCTCCGCCTGAGGAGTGATCTGGGATCACTCGTTTATTTATTTGAAAATTGTTGTATTATATTTTTATGGATGACTGTATAACTGCTATTTAAATTTTTACTGATGTTTGATTGTAAATAAATTCTAATACTTAGTTGACTATCCGCTGCGTTATTTTATTTGTACAATGTTGCATGTACACACAGAGGCACTTCGTTGGGATTTGTGACCGTGTTGTCACCATCCTGGTGTCTCAATCCCTGTGTATTTATATAAGGGGGATTGGGGGCGCCACAGGTGGTATCAGAGCAGTTCGGCTCTGGGTAAAACTACATGTCCCTTAGGATAGTACCAGAAAATTATTTTTATTATTATTTTAAAATAACAAAATTTTTGTTTAAGTGGTGTAAGTTAAGTTATTTATTTTATATTATGTTAATTGATGTTATTTGATTTATTTGATTTTATTGCTTTAATTAGTGTTTACCTTTGGTTGAGTATGGTTTTATTGGCTTTATTTATTTTATTGTATAATAATTCTGTTGTTTATTTATTTTATTGTATAATAATTTTGTTGTTTATTTATTTTATTGTATAATAATTTTGGTGTTTATTTATTTTATTGTATAATAATTTTGTTGATTATTTATTTATTTGTATGTCATTTTAATTTAATTGTTTTATTTTATGGCGGATTATTTTATTGTTATATTTATTTTATGGTGAACTACTTCATTGGTTTTATGCATTTTGTCGTATGTTATTTTATTTATGGAATTTTATTTTATTTTGTTTTGTTCGAAATTGAAAGACGGGTTAAGGGTTATGTTATGACAGGAAGATGGTACGACTGAGAAGGCCATTGTTAGGCTTAAACATTGGTATAGTAGGCCTGAACTCTTGGTGATTGGTTGTTTTAATATCAAGGCTTGAACATCAGGGTCTGGGTGAACTCTTTGGATTAGGTACTCAAGTTGCTGCTAAGGAGGGGAATAGTTTTTAATTGCTTAGGATAATTGAGGATTTAGGTTCCGTAGAATTTAGGTAATGAGTCTTTGGGGTTGGAGGTTGTAAGTTCAACGAATGTCAATGTTAGATTTATGAGAAGTTCATCTAAGGTTTGTGGCCCCATAGTTTTTTAGAAAATAAGTTAATGGGATTTAAGCTGGTAGGTTCAACAAGCAATTAAGAGATTACTTAGACTAGAAGTTTTTGATCTTGCCGACCTCGATAAGCAATTTGATAACATTTGGGGTTTTAGAATTTACAAGTTTTATAAGGCGAATGTTTTAGATTTGAGTTCATCGATCTTGAGGATTTCAGGAAATGATTTATATATGGGTTAAGGTTTTAGAATTGCAGAGTTGAATGGCTAAATTAAAATAGGATTGATCTGAGTTAAGTTACTGATATGAGAATTTTTTTGGGGAGAATTTCTTTGGAGATGGAAGATGTTGAACTAGTTCGGTTAATAATTGTTTTTAGCTTGAGGTTACAGTGACAGGTTAATGATTTAATCCATATCAATTTTAAGGATAATAGATGGTGATGATTTAAGAAATGATTCTTATTGATTTCGAGGATATAGGTTTAGTGATGGAAATGGTAATGATGATCACCTGCACGTTTGGAGGATTATTGGTTTTGGCTAAGGGTGCGTAAGATTGATGTATAGTAGTGGTGAGTGGTTATGGATTTCGGAGAGTATAGGTCCGAGTCTCATTTGGTTTGGAAGAAGTGGTTTTGGTTGGTGTGGAAGAGGAGTCAACACAATAGTAGTAATTCAAGAGACCTTGGCTTGGAGTTTTTGGTGAGTCGATCGAAGTGTGCAATTGAAGTGGGTTACTCAATGAATCATGGTTGGGAATAGTTATTGTGATTATCTTCAGGAATTAATTGTGACTTGAGGTTACCTAGGAATTTAAATTTTTGAGGCTATACTTTCTTTTGGAGTTTGAGCATCTAGTTGGTTGAATGAAGGACATTGTTATTTAACTTGAAGAGAGATTGATGGGATGTCATGTATGGTGTATGAAAAGATCTTCGAAGTTGAAGCTTAGGCATCAACAGTGGATAATATGATCAAGTATATGGGGGTAATAAAGCATTAGGATCCTTGGGTGCTTTGCAATGGCTTTTGGTAGATTGAAGATTTGATCAGTATGGTTTGCCCTAAGGTTTAATAGTGATGTGCTATTGAAGGAACTAGTTGTGTTAATACTAGCTTATTGGAGTAGAAATAGGTGGGCGAGTTACCAAGGAGGTTTTGTTAATGTTTTGGTGAAGTCAATGGTGGTTCGTTGTGAGTTTAGTCACCGTTAGATTAGATGATGTTTAGAATGTAGATGGTGAGCTTTCGGGTTTAGGTTGTTAGGTAGAAGTCTCTAGGCACTCTTTTGATTCGTTAGGTTGGAATTGAGTCTTTTAAAGTATGTTTCTTATCTTAGAGGAGATGAATGTATTTTGGGTTGACGTTGCTTATTCTCAATTTGAGATGTTGAGGTTGTTTGATATTGATTTTCTGTCAATGATCATGGGTGTATTTTATGGAATTTGATTTTGATCAAGGCAGCTGGAGTTAATTGAGGAATTTGAGTTATAACTCATGGTTTTGGGAGAGAGTATTTTTTCTACCAAATTGTGATAAGAGTTTGGTTAGTAGGAATGGAGCCACCTTGTACTCGATGGTGTTAGTTTCATGAGGATGTAAGTTTTATGCATATGGCGAATATCAGAGTGCACAGCAGAAGCGTGGTATTTTTGTTGTAGTCAGGAGTTCAAATTGTGCTGATTTGAAGAATTAATGGTGACTTGCATTTTGAGAAGATACTTGTAATTGAAGTTTAGTTCGGCGTATCACCCCCAAACAGACGGCTAATCAGAGCGTACTATTCAGACTCTGGAGGATATGTTGCGGTCTTGTGTCCTGGAATTCCAAGGAAGTTGGGAGAATCACTTACCGCTTATTGAGTTCTCTTATAATAACAGTTTTCATTCCTCCATTCAGATAGCCCCGTATGAAGCTTTATATGGATGGAAGTGCAGATCGCCTTTATGTTGGGATGAAGTTGGCGAGAACAAATTGCTTAGGCCTGAGATAATTGAAGAAATGAAGGATCAAGTTCAGTTTATCAGGAAGAAGATGGCTGAAGCGCAAAGTCGCCAGAAAAGTTACGCAGATACAAGAAGAAGAGACTTATCCTTTGAAGAAGGAGATTGGGTTTATCTTAAAGTATCTCCTATGAAAGGCGTTAAGCGCTTTGGTAAGAAAGGAAAGCTTAGTCCAAGATATGTTGGCCCTTTTCAGATCGTAGAGATGGTTGGGCTTGTTGCTTATAGAGTTGCCTTGCCAGATTATTTTGGGGATGTTCATGATGTGTTTCATGTGTCCTCATTGAAGAAGAGTTTTGGACAGCAAGAGCCACGTTTTGTGGATCCCGAACACATTCAACTGCGGCCCAACCTTACTTATGAAGTTGCCCCAACACAGATCGTGGATTGGAAAGAGCAAGAGTTAAGGTCCAAGGTAATACCTATGGTGAAAGTGTCATGGGGTGATCCGTTGGCTCAAGATTTCTCTTGGGAGAGAGAAGCCGCATGAGGGAGCAATATCCGTACTTGTTTGATTGATTTTGGCGGTATGTTCTAAGTATTCTCTTGGTTGAATCTTGATCCTGTCTTGGTTTAATATTTGACCTTGCAAATTTCGTGGACGAAATTTTTTTTAAGGGGGGAGGATGTAACACCCTGTATTTTAGTGTATTTTTATTGAAGTAATATTTTTATTTTATTCAAAAATTATTCTCTTGTTTTAAAATTATTGGATTTTAATTGGATTATTTTTAGGATTTTTTAATTGGTGAAAATTAATTTTTTATGTGCTTTCTTAATATTTATTTATTGTTGTGCATTTAAATTATTTTTCATATTTAATTAATTACTGTGGGATTTAATTATTTCAATTTGAATTTACCATTACGTTTAAATTATTTTATTTAACTTGTGGTTTTAAAATCATCTCCGTTGGATCATTTTTGTGACCCAAGTTATGAGGATTGGACCTCATTTCTTTTCCCTCCATTTTTCTTCCTCTCCTTTTTTTTTCTTTTCTTTCTTTTCTTTTTTTCTTCTTCCATATTTCTCCCCTACCCCGTGCGCACAGACCCAGCTCCCTCTCTCTCCCTCTCTCGCCCCATGCGTCCGTCACCTTCACCCAGACCGCCGCCGTCGCGCCGCC
The DNA here is from genome assembly GCA_002916485.2 of Juglans nigra. Lineage (NCBI taxonomy): Eukaryota > Viridiplantae > Streptophyta > Magnoliopsida > Fagales > Juglandaceae > Juglans > Juglans nigra. The sequence goes on from CM036140.1 coordinate 26,539,888, forward strand.
GTGCGCGACACCTCCCGGCCGACCAGCTCCCCCTCCATTCGGCAACGTCACCCCCCAAATCCCAGCCCCTACCTTGCCGCCGGTAGCCCGCACGCACCCCACGAAGTCGCGGGCCACTTTCACGCCAGCACCGCCGTGAGCCAGCGGTGGCCTTCACCGCCCACCCCATTGTGTTCCCCTGCCGCCGGCGACCTCACCCCACCAACTTCACCTCCATCCGCGCCGCCGTTAACCACCAGTAGCCCTTCAAAGCCGCGGCCACCATTCGTTCCAGCGCCGCCGTCGCACCACCATTGGCCACCATCTTCTTACCACATCATCCTCGACCTCTTGGCAACCCATTGGACCCAACCCCACCTCCGATCCGCCACCGGTGAAGCTCCACCATCCACATTTCCGATTGGGTGTTTTTGGTCTTCTACCACCCATTTCGCCGCCACCCACGGCCAACCTCCACCATCACTAGCTTCACCGACCTCCCTAGGCCCTACCCTATCAATCTTGGGTCTTCGTTTGCCTCCGTTTGAAAGTTGGTATTGTGACCCACGGCCACAGTGTATTTTACACTGTGGTGTTGCTCAAACGTCGCCTTTTTCAACTTCGTGATCCTTCGGAAATTGTTATATTGCACTGTAAGTATTTATCCAAAGAACTTTCGTAATTTAAATATATTTTTGCACTAACCCATTTCACTGTATTTTTTTGGCATGCCGGACTGAGTCCGAGGAGTTCGGGGGTCGGATGGATTTGTGATTGGAGTTGTTTGGTTGGATTTGATTGGATTGGTAATTGTTGGTTTGGATATTGTGTTGGTACATGTGCATTTCATTATTTCATGCATGATCATGTTTGTAAAAGAAAACTGGGTTCTCGTGTATTGCATTCATGTTCATGTGTTTATGAAAATTGGGTTTTCATGTGAGAATGGATTTTTGGTGCGTGTGTATCACGACCCCAAGCCGAGATGGGGCATTAACTCGGTGGAGCTCCTTTAGTTACTCAGGAGCGGAATATACTGAGTAAAGTCCCCTGGATTGTCGCCGGGCGACAATGAGATCGGACGAGATGGTCTCGTGCCAACTCCGTGGTCCTTCTGCTGGCGGGGACTAGAGGATGTCTGGTCACGTACGCGCTGGGCATGGAACTGGGCATCGCTCGTTGCGTAGTGTGGGTGCTTGGTCATGTACGCGCTGGGCGCGGAACTGAGCACCGCTACGAAGCCAGGACGTGCGGATGGTCCATAGGGGAGGCCATGGTGCATATGGAAATAATGCATGGTGCATTTGGAATTATTTCACTATTTTCTGGAAAAATAGTGCGAGTTGGTTTTTGGGTAAATCATTTTCTGGGAAAATGTTTTACGGATATTTTGGGCCAAAATGGGATTTTGGCGTGTGTTGGAAAATTATCATTTTTGGGGAAAATGACGTTTTGTGGAAAAATGCATATTTCATCATGTGCATGCATGTTAGTTGCATTCAATGCATTTTATATTTCGTTGTTATTTGAGGTCATACTTACCTGCGATACCATTTTGTGGTAACGCAGATTTTGATGTAGATGAGGAGGAGGAGGGCGAGCCTGAGGAGACGGCTCCGCCTGAGGAGTGATCTGGGATCACTCGTTTGTTTATTTGAAAACTGTTGTATTATATTTTTATGGATGACTGTATAACTGCTATTTAAATTTTTACTGATGTTTGATTGTAAATAAATTTTGGTACTTAGTTGACTATCCGCTGCGTTATTTTATTTGTACACTGTTGCATGTACACACACTGGCACTTCGTTGGGATGTGTGACCGTGTTGTCACCATCCTGGTGTCTCAATCCCTGTGTATTTATATAAGGGGGATTGGGGGCGCCACAGTTTCATCTTCATCTTTGTCCATCCCGCTATTTCAACTGAATTTTTAGGACAAAGTTATTAAACAAAAAGGCATAAATCATTCTATAATTGAGTATGCTAAAAGCATAGTGGTTAAACATAGATCTTCAACTTAAATCTAGAATTTAAATACTTCAGTTTAAAAGCATGGTGGTTGAATACTTTAAAAGCATAAATCATTCCACAATTGAGCACGTTACTTCTCTCTTTTTCTCTTGCCTTTTTCTTATTTGTCAAATATTACAAACTTCTTTTTATAAATCCTAAAAATGAGGAGATAAAAGGGGGGGGGGGGGGGGGGGGGGGGGGGTTTGGTAGATCCTACATTTTGCACTCAATATCGAAAATTATGTTTATCACTGCTTTCTATCTAATGCAATTCTATAAGTCTCTCCCCCACTTTTCCCACCCCTTGGTAAGTAGAATTTTGTGAACCTCAATAGATTCTACTTCAGTGAATCAATAAACAATCACCACGTAAATTTTCCATTAAAAAAAAGCAAGTATAAAGGAATCATAGTTTTGAAATGAATTACAGTGGTCTTCATTAATAGGTAGGAATCCCTGTACTGCATGTTTATTCATACATGTAGCTGAGAAATAAAGATATTTGTTGTTCATAAATGTAGCTGGAGCAATAACACAAAAATGATTATTCGTACATTTAAATTACGAACATCATACATTTGAAAAATAAAAGAAAAAAATAATTGTCTTTTAATGCAATATTCTCATACTTGATCAACTCTCAGAAGTTACACAGTGCATCGAAAAGAAAAAAATCAGCTTGCAATGGCACTCATATGTGCAACCCAATTGGCTTTTAATGCAATTCCTAGTCTTACACAAGGCATTAAAAAAATTATCCTGCACTAACACCCACCCCAAGTTCCAAATTCACAAACAGATTGAGAAACGAAACCTATCAAATATACTGTGATTTGCGGGCAATAGTAGACAAAAAAAAAACAAAACCAAAGCAAAGAAAAATCCAAACTTTATCTACTGTGATTTTTGATGCTCAATTTTCTTTGCAAGAGTTGACACAGGGGGTGAACCATCAAATGAGAGACCCACGTAGAATCGAACAACATGCACTGATCTGGAAGTGAGCTGAATGTCTGTGTGAGTTGAAAGAAAAACATAAAAACAATATTGTAACACATAAGAAAAATGAAAATGGCTCAAAGATTATAAAATAAGAAAAAAAAAAGTAAAAACCTGTGACGTTGAATGTGAAGGTGAAGACTCGTGGATGCAAGCTGATGTTGGTGGTGGGTCCGTCGTCGCTAAGTTCTCCTTGGCAGTCCCAGACAGTGGCGAGCTAGCAGAGGAAGAAAAGGTTGTTAGCAGGAAGAAGATGTTGTCGAGGAAGAATGTGAACGTGGGGGCAGCCCCGGGGGGGGGGGGGGGGGGGGGGGGGGGGGGGGAATTCAAAACGTGTATTTGTTTAGCTTTTGGGTATAATTTTAGGTTTTGTTAAACGCATGTTAAAAAAAAATGCCACATCACGTTTCATGTGGAGTAAGAGAAAAAGTGGAAGGTGTATTGAAGAACTCTTATTGTTTCCGTCCAATTGCCCCTCTCTCTTTCCCTCGTATTCCTTTCTCTCTTCGCGCTGAAAGCTTGGAAAGTTGGAAACCCTTGCTTCTCTACCTCTTTGCTCCCTCTTCTTTCCATTTTGTAGAAATTTCTAGAATCCCTGATTTTCCTAGTTCCTGTCATCCCAAGGTTTAAGCCGAAGCCAAATGCCCTTTGCAAATTTTGAGAGAGAGAGAGAGAAATGGGTGATTCGAGCGACTCTGTGTCAGTGGATATGGAGGGGATCTCTTTCGGTGGAAGGGTAACCTGCATTCTTCTCTTAGAAATGAAGTACACTGAAAAAATCAAAAGACCAGTCTCTCCTCCCAACTAAGCATGCTGCAAACATCTGACCAACTTGATGTTCTTTTGAGCATGTTTTAGTTTGGCATTGAATAACAGAGTAATAATTTATTCATTTTGGTTTCTCTTGCCATGATTGTTATATTGTCTCTTTCTCTATCGTCTGTTAATTCATTATGTTTTCAAGGCAATACCTGATTCTATGCTTGAAAAAATTGTCAGCATTAAAGTTGCTCTTCTGGTTGTTGATTGCAAATGTTGCTGTTAGGATTTAGTATTAGATTGGTTTCATTTATCAAATAAAAAGATTGGTTTCATTTGTTTTTGTAGTTTTTTTATATGTTTGTTTTTGTATTTTAAATTGAGATAAGCTTTACTGCAGTGCCAACAAACCTGGACCTTGCTCTGTCTTTGATTCTAAGGTTGGGAATTCACAAATAGGATGGCAGGAATGGATATTGGGTCTTGAGGAGTTTATTTGCCTATTTAATTTGTGATATGACATTTCAAATGTTTATAAAAAAGGATATCATTTATGTTGTTTTATTATTTCATCATGATCTGTATATAATTAAAGGAAGTGACTGATCTCTCTCTCTCTCTCTCGCCCAAACTTGGTGTTGTGATGCGAATGGGGGTTACATCAGGAGCTTATGTCCTGACCCTATTTGCTGTAAGTTGTCTCCCATGGCATAGCACACATGTTTTGTTAATTATTTGGGTTGGAGAATCATTTTGCTAATACTTTTTCTGAACCTTTTTGCTAATTATTTGGATTGGAGAATCTTATTCTTATACAAGATTTAATATAATCTGTAAGTGATGCCTATTATGCAGGTTGTGGATCTTTGGAGGGATTTGAAGGATAAGCAGGTTATGGATAAGCCTTGGCTTGTAGTGGGGGATTTTAATGCTATTCGCAGGGATGAGAAAAGGATGGGTCGAAATCCTAGACCCTTGGCCTCCATGGAGGAATTTAATAGGTGCTTGGATAGTTGCGGCATTGTCGAACGTTCTAGCAGTGGATAACACATGTCTTGGACATGAGGGTCAGTCTCGCAATTGGGCAAAGTTGGATAGGGCTTTGATTAACACTGAGTTCTACTCTAAATTTCCTTCGACCCATTATGAGTATTTGGTGAGGAAAACTTCGGACCACTGCCCCATGATGATTAATTTTGCGAGAATGGAGGAATTGAAGGGTCCACACCCTTTCAGGTTTTAGAATATGTGGGTATCTCATGCAGATTTCTTGTCTTGTGTGACGCCCCGACTCCCACGTACAAACAAAACACGGGAATCGTGACGTCGGGATGATTACAACAAGGGTCACGCATCCCAACGATAGTGCCAAGTGTGTGCAATATGCAAAAGTGCACAGTAAAAATCGCAGCGGATAATATAAATAAGTCAACTAAGTACCATAATTTTAAATACAAATATTTATAACAAATTATACTTAAAAAGTTATACGGTCATCCCAAATATATTACAAAGGCAATACATAAATAATTGATAAAAATGAATCTCGATAAACAGGAGCAATCCCAGATCACTCCGCCAACGGAGCCAAGCTAAGGCTCGTCATCCTCATCTGCATCAAAATCAGCGATACCATAAAATGGTACCACAGGTAAGTATAAACCAAACAACTATCGGGATAAAAACATATTGATGCAACCAACATGCATGCATATGATGAAATATGCATCAAATCCAAAATATCATTTTTTCCGAAAATGGATATTTTCCAACACACCAAAATCCCATTTTGGCCCAAAAACAATAATCCGTCATTTTCCCAAAAATCACCCAAGTCAATAAAACATCATTTTCCCAGAAAATGAATCACATAAAATCTTTTTATCCAACACACGCTATTTTTCCAGAAAACAGCCCATTAATCCATTAACCAATGCACCATGATCTCCTCTAGGGATCATCCACACGTCCTAGCTTCATAGCGATGCTCAGTTCCGCGCCCAGCGCGTTCGTGGCCAAGCACCGACTACCCAACGAGTGATGCTCAGTTCCGCGCCCAGCGCGTTCGTGGCCAAGCATCCTCTAGCCCCCTCCAGCAGAGGGGCCACAGAGTCAGCACGAGACCATCTCGTCTGATCCCGTTGTCGCCCAGCGACAATCTAGGAGACGTCACTCAGTATATTCCGCTCCCGAGTGACTAGAGGAGCTCCACCGAGATAATACCCCATCTCGGCTTGGGGTCGTGATACACACGCACCCAAAATCCTTTAACACATGAAAACCCAGTTTTCATGAAACACATGAACATGAATGCATGTACATGAAAACCTAGTTTCCTTTACAAACATGATCATGCGTGCAATATGCCATGTACATGAACAACACCATACCAACAACCAACATTTCACAATACCAACCAAACACACAACTCCATCCATAATCAATCCGACCCCCGAACTCCTCGGACTCAGTTCGGCATGTCCAACCAGATCACAATAATATGAGTTAGTGAAAAAATATATTTAAATCACGATAGTTCTTTGAAAAAATACTTACAGTGCTATATAATAATTTTTGAAGGATCACGGAGCTGCAAGAAGTGGCAACACAGTTGCAGAACAGTGCAAAATGCACTGTGGCCGTGGGTCTCAAAAATCTACTTTTTAACGAAGACAAACCAAGATCCAAAATTGATAGGGTAGGGCCTAGAGAGGTCGGTGAAGCTAATGGTGGTGGTGGTTTGCCGTGGGTGGTGGCGCAAAGGGTGGTTTTAGGCCAAAGATGTCCAAATCGAAAATGGACATAGATAGGCTTCACTGGTGACGGATCGGAGCTGGGGTTGGGTCCATTGGGTTGCTATGAGGTTGAGGATGAAGTGGTGAAGAAATGGTGGCCAGAGGTGGCGCAACGGCGGCGCGCGAGCACAAGAGGCGTCTCGGCTTGGTGTTGGGCGTGAGGGCTATCGGTAGCGATGGAGGAGCTAGAAACGGAGGGAGGTGGTCGTTGGCCGGTATGGAAGCTGATGGGAGAGGCGGTGTCACGCACGGCGGTGCGATGGCGGTGGGTTGGGTGAGGAAGAAGCAACGCACGGGGAGAGAGAGGGAGCGCGTCGTGCGGTGAGAAGGAAAACAGCGGAAGAAAGAAAGAAAAATGAACGAAAAGAGAAAAAGAAAAGTGGGGAAAAGAAGTGAGGTCCAATCCTCACATCTTGGGTCACAAAAATGATCCAACGAAAATGAATTTAAAACAGCAAATCAATTACAATAATTTAAACGTAATGATACAATGAAAATAAAATAATTAAATCTAACAATCAATTAATTTAAAAAGAAGAACAATTTAAATGTACAACAATAAATAAATATTAAGAAGACATAACAAATTTAATTTTCACAATTTAAAGATCATAAAATAAACCATTTAAAATTATCCGATAATTTTAAAACAAGAGAATAAATTTTTGAATTAATAAAAATAATCATTCAATAAAAATACACTAAAATACGGGGTGTTACATCTTGTGTGAGAGAGGTTTGGATGTCTCCCGTGGGCTTGAGGGGTCTTTGGAAGCTTGCTGAAAAATTAAAGAAAACAAAAATGGCACTGTGGGCATGGAATAAGTCTGTTTTTGGAAGGGTGCATTCTCACATTCTGGCTCTGGAGGAACGGGTGGAAACTTTGGAACATCAACTTTAGGTGGGTTACTCTAAAGAGGTGGAAGCGGATTTTCTTGTGTCCAAAATTGAACTTGAAGTCTGGGAGGGTAGAGAAGAAACAAGGTTGGCTCAAATTGCCAAGAAAAAATGGTTACTTGAAGGGGATCAAAATAGCAAGTTCTATCATGCAGTTAATCAAAGAAGATCCAAAACAGTGATTTCTCAGATGAAGCTAGATGATGGTCATGTTTTGGAGAATCCGAAAGAGGTTCATCTGGGTGCTGTTGAGTATGTCAAGGAGTTTCTTATTGAGAGTCCAATATTGGATCAGGGGAATCTTACACCTTTGTGTTGAGTTGTAGCGTTTCGATGGCAGAGAATAACGCTCTTTGTAAGGCTCCCTCGGGGGAAGAGATCAAAGAAGCTCTCATTTCCATTCCAAGACACAGCAGTCCTAGCCCTGATGGTTTCGGTTCTTTTTTTTTCATTGCCTACTGGGATGTTGTTAAAGCTGACATTGTTGAGGCGGCAATAGATTTCTTTCAAGGTGTGCCTTTGCCCAAGTATTTTTCTTCCTCTTATATTGTCTTAATTCCTAAAGTGTAGGATCCTACTAGTTTTGATAAATTTCTCCTGATTAGTCTCTGTTCGGTGGCTTATAAAATTTTCTTCAAGATCATAGTCAAACAGTTGACGCAGCTTCTTCCTAATTTGATTTCTATGGAACAAGGTGCATTTGTACCTGGAAGAAGAATTCTTGAAAATATTACCCTCGCCCAAGAAATGGTTCATTCTCTCCACAAGAAGACTTGTGGGGGAAATATTATAGTGAAAATTGATATGGCTAAGACCTATGATTGGGTGGATTGGGCGTTCCTTTTGAGGGTTTTGGAGTGTTTTGGTTTCTCTGCTAATTTTTGTAGATTGGTGGGGGAGTGTATCCAGTCACCTTGGTTTTCGGTGATGATGCATGGGACTTATAAAGGTTTTTTCAAACCTTCTCGTGGTTTGCGTCAGGGAGATCCTCTGTCTCCTTATTTGTTTATATTAATGAAGGAGGTGTTGACGAAGCTTTTGTGGAAAAATTTCGATGAGGGTCGTATTAAAAGTTTTTACCATCCTATGAGTGCTCCTCTTATTTGTCACTTATTATATGCTGATGACCTTTTGGTCTTTATCAATGACAGTAAGAGTTTGGTGAAAGGCTTATGGACATTTTGGGGACTTATGAGCATTGGTCTGGTCAAGTTATGAGCAAAGAAAAATCAGCTTTCTTTCCTTCTAAGTTAATTAATGTTTCAAGGGTGCGTAGCCTGGTGAGAGCTAGAGGTTTTAAGGTTGGTTAGTTTCCTTTATCTTATTTGGGGGTTCCTTTGGTTTCTGGTAGAGTTAACACTCGCATTCTTGAACCTCTTATGGAAAAAAATTCGGAAGAAAGTGGCTGGTTGGAAGTTCAATTTACTCTCACAGGGGGGCGTCTTATTTTATTGTGTCATGTTTTATCTTGTATGGCGATCCATCTTCTCGCTGTGATGAATGTCCCGTTGGTTACTATTCAGAAAATTAATTCCATTTTGTCGACTTTCTTTTAGGATAATGTTGATGGTTCGCCTAGATCTAAAAGGAGAGCTTGTTGTAAGATTTGCAAACCCACTAGTGAGGGAGGCTTGGGCATTAGAGATTTAAAAGTGGTCCAACGTGTGCTTCATATGAAAATGGCTTGGCGACTTCTTTTGGTGGACAATTTATGGTCGTCCTTTTTTCGTGCAAAGTATATTAGGAGGAAACATGTGTCTACCACTAGTCCAAAGGGATCAAACTTCTGGAGGGCTACGATTTTTGTCTTACCCAAGGTTTGTGATAATGCTAAAGTGTTGGTGTGAGGCGGAAATTCTTCTTTCTGGTATGATCGCTGGCTCGCTTTCGGGCCTCTCTCGGATATGGTGGATATTGTCCATAATCAAGATCTTAAAATTCATGATTGTTGGCTAAATAATAATTGGGATTTTTGATTTGCTAGTCGATATGGATGGGGAGAATAGGGTTGCTATCATTGCTTCCAATAGTGTGGCTGTTAAGGAGGGGGAGGATATCTTTATTTGGAAGCCTAATACTGATGGTAATTTTTCTTCTTCAAGTGCTTGGGAGATAATTCGAGTTAAGGGTGAGTAGGTTCCTTGAATGGATTGGATATGGCATAATAGTATTCTAAAGAACATTTCTGTTTGTACTTGGCAAGCGAGATTTAAATGTCTTGCCGTTGATGTACGAGTGCAAAACAGGGGGATTGCGTTAGCTTTTAGTTGTGATTGCAGCAAGATAAAACAATGTGAAACTCTAGATCATGTGCTTTGCTCTGGGGATCTGGCCAGACAAGTTTGGGAGATTGCTAGTATAGCTTTCAGAGTTTCTTGTATGCAGACTGTCATGGTGGGCTCGTGTCTCGTCTTGGTTTGCTTGTGCTAAAAAATCATTGATTAAAGGGTTTTGGGTTGGTTTGGTGCCATGTCTGATTACTTGGAAACTCTGGCATAACATGTGTAAGGCTAGGAAGGAAGGAAAACCTCAAAGTGCCCAAAATGTTAGGGTGGCAGTTAAGTTCTGGCTTCATAGGCTGGTGGGAGACATAAGCAAGACAGGAACTTTGTCTCTGGCTGAGGAGCAGTTTCTATCGTCTCTTGACCTGAAGGTAGTGCCAGTTTCGGTTAGGAGCCATAAGTTAGTGGCTTGGCAAAAACCACGTGAGGGGTGGTTTAAGTTAAACTGTGATGGTAGTTGTCATGGTAACCCGGGGTGTAGTGGTGGAGGTGGTGTGATCCAAGATGAGACGGGGAGAGTTAAGGGAGCTTTTTCAGCTTGCTTTGGGGCTTAAAGTTCTAGTTTTACATCAATTTCATGAGAATAATCAAACTACAGATCTTCTGGCCCGTCAGGGTGAAGAGGGGCATAATATTTGTTATGAGGATGAGGGGGATTTACCATGCCTTTTGAAGGGTATCATTTGGCTCAACAAACTGGGTCTTCCACGTATTCGTCTCTAGCCTTTTTCACATGTTTGATGCCCTTTTGGTTTCATTTGAATGTTTGTGCGTACTAACTTTGTTTTGCAGGTTGTTCAGGTTTTTATGTCTTTGCAGTGTATTTTTTTGGAGTTTCCATGGCCTTGTTTTGCAGGTTGCAAGTTGTTTAGTTTTTTATGTCTTTGCAGTGTATTTTTTGATGCCTGGATTGTGGTTTTTTTTATATATATTTGTAATCCTCAGGTATCGGGCATTGTAACCACGGTTTTCCTCCACATTGTAATCAATAAACTTGGAGTCCCGTCATTTTTTTTTTAAAAAAAAAATGTAAGTGATGCCAAACTTACTCTACTCTTACAGTATGTGTGGAGTGGTGACTGAGTTATTGCTTAAGAGGTTCTTCAGCAAGGTACGCCTGTGATACCCCATATGATATGGATAAGGGTAGGTGGTGCATGGGATCCCACATTGCTTGGGAAGGAGAAGTTCTTGCTCTTTATAAGGTTCCAATGGAACTCCAATTGTATCATTGACTAGTCCTTTCGGAGTATAGGCCATATGGTTTGGGTCTTTTATTGAGGCCTTACAAATGGTATCAGAGTCTATCCCAACCAGAAATGTGAGACTTGAGTTGTGCCACCTACAATAGATAGGCTCGACGAGGACGTTGGGAATTTAAGAGGGGTAGATGGTGATACCCCATATGATATGGATAAGGGTAGGTGGTGTATGGGACCCCATATTGCTTGAGAAGGAGAAGTTCTTGCTCTTTATAAGGTTCTAATGAGACTCCAATTGTATCATTGACTAGTCCTTTTGGAGTATAGGCCATGTGGCTTGGGCCTCTTATTAGGGCCTTACAATGCCTGTGCTTAATTTCCTGCATTGATCTTCATGTTTTGAGACTTTTGTAACACCCCGTATTTTAGTGTATTTTTATTGAAGGATTATTTTTATTAATTCAAAAATTTATTCTCTTGTTTTAAAATTATCGGATTTTTAAATAGTTTATTTTTATGATTTTTAAATTGTGAAAATTAAATTTGATATGTTTCCTTAATATTAATTATTGTTGGATTTAATTATTTTATTTTCATTTTATCATTACGTTTAAATTATTTTAATTGATTTGCTGTTTTAAAATATTTTTCATTGGATCATTTTTGTGACCCAATATGTGAGGATTGAACCTCATTTCTTTCCCTCCATTTTTCTTTCATCTTTTTCTTTGCTTTTTCTCTTTTCTTTTTCCTTCATTTTCTTTTTTCTCCTCTCTCTCTCCCACGCGTGACGCCTTCCCTCTCTCTCCCCTCGTTCGCATCGTTCTCCACCCTGCGCTGCCATGTGCCGCTTGTGTCCATCACCGCCCCTACCGTTTGCTTCCCCTCTGGCCGGTGACCTCACCCTCCGATTCCCAACCCCGTTCGTACCGCCGTTTGTCCCCACGCTCAACACGAAGCCGCAACCTCCATTTGCTCCAGCACCGCCGTCGCGCCACCTCCGGCCACCTTTTCTTCACCACTTCATCCTCGACCTCATAGTGACCTAATGCAACCATCCTCAGCCCCGATCTACCACCGGTGAAGCACATTCATCAACATCTCCGTTTTGAGCATTTTGGCCTTAACCCACCCTCTACGCCGCCACCCACAGCCATCCACCACCACTATTGGCTTCACCGACATCCCTAACCCTACCCTATCAATTTCGGGTCTTGGTTTGTCCCCGTTCAAAAGTGGGTTTTTGAGACCCACGGCCACAGTGCATTTTGCACTATTCTGTAGCTGTGTTGCCACTTCTTGCACCTCCGTGATCCTTCAGAAATTATTAAATAGCATTGTAAGTATTTTTCCAAAGAACTATCGTGATTTAAATATATTTTTGCACTAACTCATTTTATTGTGATCAGATTGGTTATGCCGGACTGAGTTCGAGGAGTAACGGGGGTCGGATGGACTGGAGGATGGACTTGTTTGTGTGTTTGGTCTGTGTTGTGAGTTGTTGGTTGTTGGATAATGAGACGTTTCATGTACATTGCACATTTGCATGCATGATCATATTTGTAAATGAAACTAGGTTTTCGTGTAATTGCATTCATGTTCATGTGTAGATTGAAAACTGGGTTTTCAAGTGTTAAAGGATTTTTGGGTGCATGTGTATCACGACCCCAAGCCGAGATGGAGCATTATCTCGGTGGAGCTCCTCTGGTCACTCGGGAGCGTAATATACAGAGTGACGTCCCCTGAGTTGTCGCTGGGCGACAATGGGATCGAACAGGATGGTAACGCTCTCGTGCCGATTCCGTGGCCCCTCTGCTGGCGGGGGTTAGAGGATGCTTGGCCACGAACGCGCTGGGCGCGGAACTGGGCATCGCTCATTACAAAGTTACTCGCACGGTCGTTACCCATGGTGTGATGATGAGAGCCAGGGTGTGCGAATGATCCCTAGGGGAGATCATGGTGCATACGGTAAAATTGGTTAATGGGCTATTTTCTAGGAAAATTTCTGGGAAAATAACATGTGTTGGATAAAAGGATTTTGTGTGGGTCATTTTCTGGGAAAATGACGGATTATCATTTTTGGGCCAAATGAGATTTTGGCGTGTGTTGGAAAATATCCATTTTCGGGAAAAATGATATTTTGGGTCTGTCGCATATTTCATTATATGCATGCATGTTGGTTTCATTAATATGTTTTTATCTTGTGGTTGTTTGGTTTATACTTACCTGCGGTACCGTTTTATGGTAACGCAGATTTTGATGCAGGGGAAGATGAGGGTGAGCCTGAGGATTCGACTTCGCCCGAGGAGTGATTGGGATCACTCGGTTTTATATTTGGATTTGTATTATATTTTATTTGGGATGATTGTATAACTCTTTTTAATCATTTTACTTATGTTAGTTTGTATTAAAAATTCTGGTACTTAGTTGACTTACTAAATTTATCCGCTGCATTGTTTATTGTACACTATTGCATGTACACACACTTGGCACTATCGTTGGGATGCGTGACTGTGTTGTCATCATCCTGACGTCTCGATTCCCGTGTTTCCTTATATGGAGATCGGGGGCGTCACAACTTTGGTCGGTAGATAACTGGATTTTAAATAATGGTGGTAGGAAGTTCATGGCAGTGCTCAAATATCAGAGTAAGATATAGTTCAGACATGTAAAAGAGTCAATCCTCCAACTTATCTTTCCTTCCTTTTTTCTTTTAATATTCTATTTATTAATTGAAAGATGAGTGATAATTGTGGTCAAAGGCTGAGCATTGAGCACTTTGCCTAACTTCCATGACATTATGTTTCCTTCAAAAGTCTTTGTAGGAGAGGCAGAGTTCAAATGTTTGGCAGTTTTTGGAAGCAATCAATAGGTAAATCCTGTTTTTAACATGGTTTTGCTTTACTTTCCATTGTAAGGGTAAAATCCCTGGAATTTAGTACATAAGGCATGAATGTCTAATTTGAGATCCTTCTAAGGTTGAGTGCAACCCTAGAGTGCAATATCCTCACATATTGTTTTATGGATGAGGATGGGACCATGCATCCTCAAATATTAATATGCAGACTTTATGTATATTCTTACCCATATAATATATCTTAAATTCTTTATATATCATAACTGATTAGTGTGAGGATTTGTCGTCCTCTAGAAAATGTGCTATCGATTATGTGTGCATTGATTGTTTACTGCTTTATAGATGACTGTCTTACATGGTGTGGGTTACCTTGCCCTTGTGTTTTCATAATTCATGAAGTCACACATTGAAAAAACGTGATTCACACACATGCTGATGCCTAGAGATTTGGAGTAACTCTATGTTGTGATGTCCAACAGGAGACCTAACATTACAGAGGGATTGAGAAAACTACAATGTCGTTCTCTAATTTTTGTTGGGGATAACTCTCCATTTCACTCAGAGGCTCTCCACATGACTTCTAATCTAGATAGGCGATACAGTGCATTAGTTGAGGTATGCAACAGTTCTATCCCATCCTGTTTTATGTTCATATATGGCTAGTGTGAGAATGAGCTTTTTTTACCAAGGGGTGTGGGGAACAAACGTACAGGTTCAGGCATGCGTCAATGGTAACTGAGGAGTAGCCACATGCCATGTTGATACTATTAGAGTACTTCCTCATGGGATACGGCTTGTATAGACCATCTCAATCAAGTGTCAGCCCGAGAAGCCCCTTGAGTTCATCTTGCATTGCTCCAGAGCTTCTTTCACCTGAAAGTATGGGCCTGAAGTTGAAACCTATAAAAACAAGAATTTCTTTGCAAGTATGAAATTAGAAAGATCAAAAGGAGTGGGGGAAATAAAATTTTGTAATCTATTATATCATAGGGGTTTGCATTTTCTCTTGGGGTTGATAAGTGAGGGTAACCATGTTGTTGTATAGACAGAGGTCAAGAAAAGGAAAGATGTTGTATATTAAAATGTGTTTGTTTGATGATTAGTTTGAGGAAGAAAATAGTTGGAAAACAATAATTTCATGTAAAAAAAAAATTATTAATTAATATATGAAGTGTATTTGCAAAATATTAAAAAATAATTTGTAAAATATTATTAAAATATATAATATTATATTATTATTTTGACTTTAAAATGGTTAGTCCAATATGGATTCACCTAGCCAAAAATTAATATTATAGTCAAAACTTAAAGTTCTAGCCAAAATTTGGAATTGGCACATTACCAAAGCTGTAAGTGTTGATCAGTGCAGTATCCCCACTGAGAAAGAAAACTACGCAACTATTTTCATTGGCAGTTGCTCTGAATACATCACAAGCCAGAATCTTTGAAAAGATACAAGATTTAGATTAAAGTATGTTGGGAATAGACCAAATGTAATACAGGCTAATTTGAAGTATCGCAGCGGAAGCAAACAAAATAAATAACCACAATCACACAAAGACACCAAGATTTAAGTGGTTCGGCTTAAAACATAGTCTACGTCTACTGGTGGAGTCGATCTTCAAAGGAATTCACTAACAAAGATGGAGTAGAAGAGAGGTATAACAAAACACTCCTTAATCCCAAAGCCCCAATATACCCAAATGAGCTGATCTCAAGCTCACAAATGGAACTCAGAAGGAGGTCTCTCTCTAGTTGGCATCCTCTATGAGTTCTGGCTGCTCCAAATGAAACCAAAACGTAAAAATACATGAAAAACATGTAGTTATATCAAATGGTGCAAAATCCTAATTTCAAAACATTTGCTCGAGTGGAGTGTCGAGCGAAACTCAAGCAAACTCACAGGTTGGCCTCCCATTCAAGCGGACTGTCAAGCTGGTGTCGAGCGAATTCTGTCTGAATCTTCGCTTGAATGGATGCCAAGAGATGTGTCAGATTTGGCAAGGCTCTTTTTTCTTTCTGAAAGAACACAGAACGTTCCTTGTCCTCTTTCTTTCTCATATAGGCAAAAAATTGTCGATGGAAATCTGAATTAGAAGATCCCGAACGGCCAAAAGGAGCAATGCTATTAAAGAACTTTGAATTAGAATCATATGGACATACTAAATGCACCCCGCATTCTTTCACTTCTACTTTTTTTTCAAGACTCTTGGATAAATACGTTTCAAATGAAATATGAATGACCCTCCGTATATTCATAAACCGCAAAACGACCGGTATATACACCCACAATCCAATTCGCTTACCGAAATAGACATCCAAGGGAAATAAAGCAATCGAACAATTGAACCTTCCAAATTCTTTATTCGTCCCAAAATATAATGTAAGACTCACGTTCGAACTTTTCGTAATCGATCCCTTGAATAACGAAGAAATTGAAGTATGTCGTAATTGATAATTGGAAAAGAATTGATCAGAATCACAGACAATAAAGAAAGCAAACCCCATCTCCGGATTCGTATTAGCATCCGAATCTATCTTTACAGAGGAACCATTACTTTTATACTGGACCCACTCCGGGATATGGAATCCCCACGTCCATCCACTTTTCGTCTTCTGTAAAAACAATTCCAAAAAGAGATGTTCATTGCAGCACAAATAAAACAATTGCAAGACGATGATTAGTTTTTCTTTTGTGAAATGAAATCTTTTTTTATTAAAGCATTTTTCTGACATATTTTATTTGTTTGTATGGAAAAGAATGAGAGAGACAAACTGACTCACCAAATCGTCATCTAAAGCCGAAGCACCTGCACCTGCCATGTCTAAAATATTTTCTCCTTTGTGGTCAAAATCAATCCACGTTGCTTCTACGTAATCATATATTCCTTCCTTCTGATATTCTACAAGTGATCCGATATCATAGAAGAGATCTCTTGATTTAAGCCGCATCAACTTGCATCCTTGAAGACGAAACCTACGGAGGCTCTTGGGCATTAGATTGACAGATGGTATTTGTGTTATAGCAGTTTCCTCTGCTCTAAGATCGGCCAGGCATTCCAAACTACTCAGGTCTGGTAACTTCTCAAGGCTTGAACATTCGTCAAGTGCCAGTGCTTTTAATTTTTTGAGACTTTCGATGGATGGGTGGACCTCACACAAGCTTGTACAACCTGAAAGGTTTATTTTCTCAAGATTTGGGACTCCAGTCAAATCTGGTATTTCAATCAAGTTCTCAGAATAACTCAGATCAAATTCCTTCAAATTGTCTAAAACCTGTTATAAACAAGTAGTTAATTGGATCAAATATATAAATATATTAACTTGTTTGGAAAATTAACGGGGAATTATTAAGATGAATTCATATTTATACGAGTGAGAAACTTACCATCGACCCATTCCAAAGTTGTTTGATACGGCTGCAGCCAGGCATCCTTAGTACAGTAAGATATTTTGGTTGGAAACCGCTCGGAAAGAATTTCGAATCATATCCAGGCCACTCTAGAAATCGCAACTCATTGGTTGGCATGTATTTTAAAGGATTTCCATGCCATTTTAAAGTTCGAGAATCATGGAATTTAAGATATCTCAATGTTTCCTCATCTTTGACAATGTTTTGGAGTTGAGTCTTAGATCTTTCGTTTCAGGACAAAAATCCAGGACTATGGCTTTAGTTGCATCAGTTCCCTGGTAATCAAGAACACAGGTTAGAAAGAATTAGGATGAAAATATACCTTTTTATATTAATATCTACACTAATCAACTTACAGTATCATTCTTCAGTACGTGATAGAGATCCTCCAGACGAAACAGTCTACTACGTCGTCCAGGTTCTTCAGGGCATTCGTGGCGAACTATTTCCCTGCCCAGTTCTTTCAGCAAATCTTGCACGGACAACGATCCATAATTTGATTTGCTTATGAGGGACTTCTCAACGAGAACATCAAGGTCGATGCGAGAAACGAACACGTAAAAAGAACTACTTTTTTTCCCACGGGGTGCACTCAGATCATATCAGTGGTGGTCCCCAACCATAATCACTTAACAGTATCATCATATCATAACCATATTTCAGAACACGAGGATGCAAAGTTTTTTAGAGCCATATGCATTCAAAACCTGCGAAACTAATTCATAGCCAGTTTCTATTTGATAAAAACCGATCCAAATCATTCAGATCACATGCATAAAATTTCATGATATCATATTCCGCTCTTTTGGCATATTTCAGAACGGTTTAAAATTATTGCGCAGTGTCTACACATTTACATTTCATGGTCAAAAACATTTCTTTCCCTCTTTTCATACTATCCATGAGGAATGCAAAACATAACTAAGGGGGTGTTTTTTTTGCACTTTTTCTCTTTTTAAACACCACATGCACATTTTTACAAAACACCTCAGTTTCATAGAGTAAAGACGCAAGGTACGACGCCGAAGAGGGGGGGCCAAAAAGGTGGGAAATCGCTTTAGCATGATCTAGTCACACAGACAAACAAGACAGAAATACTGACCAATAGCAAGCACACAGGACCCCCGCTGTGCCATAGGGAAGGCGGAACAAAGTCTCAACCCTGCCGTAGACAAGCCACAGCACAAATTGTCCTCAAAAATTTGTTCGAGTCACCTATACAAATATCACGTAATTCTGTAAGGAGAACCAAAAAAGTAGATGAACCCACAATAGATCACTATTTCCGGGAAAGGGCGATAAGACGTCTGAAGGTGGACGGTTAAGCCAGGAGCAGAAAAATATGTTAAGTATGCATCAACTTAAACCTCGAATCCAAAATTATACAATCTACTAGTACTTCCGAACATCACCAGAGCTCCACCACAACCCACTCATACACAAAACATGGAATTTTAAACGCCGAACCCCAACAACTACATAGTCTAAACCATCATATACTAACAACTCCCATCACTACCCCATCCAATCAACCTCATTCTCCTAGACCTCATCCGGCCAAACCAATCACATTACATTAAGTGTAATATGCTAGGCAAAAATACATTAATTCATAGAATTCCTTTGAAAATACTTACAGTACGTTATAATAATTTGTGAGGATCACGAGGCGTAAGAGTGGAAAAACGACTGCAAAACAGTGGCAAAATACAACTCTGCCGTGGGTCACCAGATACCGCACTTTTCACGGGTGCAAACGAAGACTGAGATTGATTGTTAGGGCCTAGGGATGTCGGTGAGCGTTGGTGGTGATGGTTGGCCGTGGGTGTCGGCCAATGGTGCTTAAATCCAAAAATATCCGAAACGAAATCTGAGTTGTAGGTCTTTCAACAACACAACGGTGGCGGATCGGTGTGGTGATTGGGTCCCAATGGGTTGCTGAGTCGAGGATGAAATGGGTGAAACATGGTGTTCATGGTGGGCTACGGGCGGCGCAGCAGGAGGTGACACAAGAAGATAGTGCCCCGCGGCTTCAATGGGCACGTGGTGTCAATACTCGGCGCTGCTGGGCTGGAATGGAGGGTGCTTCGCGGGAGGCTGTGTTAGACGGTGTGGCCGTCGGTTTCGGTCACCGCCGCTCACTTGCTGCGGCTGGGCGGGGTTATAATATCGTACGGAGGGTAGAGAAAGCTGGCGTGCGTGCGCGAGCAAGGGAAACCCTGAGAGAAGAATAAAATAAAGAAAAGAAAAGAAGAAAAGGAAAAAGAAAAGATAAAGAGAAAATGTATGTAAAGAAATGAGGTCTAATCCTCACATCTTGGGTCCATAAAAGATCCAACAGAAACATTTTAAAACTGCAAGTGAATAAATAATCAAACATGCAGTGATTAATTGAAAAAAAATAATTAACCCAACAATAAGTTAATTTAATTTTAGAATAAACATATAACAATAATGAATTAAGACAGTACTTTAAAAAAAAATACTTTCATAACCTAAAACTCATAAAAATACGATTAAAAATCCAATAATTTTCCAATTAAGAGATAAATTCTAATCAATAACAAAGCATTCATAAAATACACCCGACAAATACTGGGTGTTACAAGTCTTTCACTCTTATTACTCTTTATTATCTTTTTTACTTTTCTAGTATTTGAATTTTTATTTTTTTTTAAGAATTTTTTAACTCCTTAATCATTAAAAAAAACTTAAAAACTATCAACTTCAATATAATTATTCACTTATCCTTAATAAAAAAATAAAATAAAATAACAAGGAGGTACTAGTACCGTCACCTTAGATGGAAGTCGGGATGCTACCTGCCCCACGAGGCCACCCCCCCCCCCCCCCCCCAACACGCTTCAGCTTATTGAGTTATCTAGGCCCAAATGGGCTCAGAATCTATTTTTGGTCCCTTTAGGCTCATAGTTTAATAAAAAAATAAATATTTTTAAAAATGAAAAAAAAAATAAAATAATAGATAAATTATTAACTCATATTCTAGTTTCATCAACGTAATACTATTAAGTATTATTATATCTCACTATCAGGTACTTAAGCTATATAAATTTCCAATTATACAATTATGAGAACTAATAAACTATACAATATTACAAACTATCTAAAAATAGTAAAATTCAATATTGGTACTATTAATTATTGGTAGCACATTTCAATTAATTGTAATACACAATCCTAAACTTTTAATTTGATATTTGTGGGGCGTCGTTGATGGTGAGTTCACTAGTGGTGAGCAGTGTGTTGATGTGCCGAGGGTGGGATGGGGAGAAAGAAAAGCGAGCGATCTAAAATCAAAGATCAGAAAAGTTATAGTTATAAACCTCAATTAAATAAGTGGGTCAAAAATAAAACCAAATTATAATTATAAAATTATAAACCATGAAGACAAATTTAAATACAAATATTAAAAGTAATACACTAAGATGAATCGGTGCCAGTGGAATTTGATTTAAGATGGGCGGATGAGTATAGATCATGGGTCTTTAGGATTAGGAGTTTGCATATTATATTGAGAATATAAAGCTAAAAAACATCAATCAAATAATAGATACTAAAAGTTATATAAAATTATACATGCTAACATTAATTAAGGGATGAATGGTGCAAATCAGGCCATGGTTGGGTCCAATACACACAGGTCATACTTCATCAGAGGTAGTCCTAATGTCGCCTGCATGTTATCACAACAACAATTAAGTGTGAAATTAATTATGATTAAAAAAAATCAATAATTAAATAAAAATTAGAAAATGAAATTTCAAGTCCCACATTCATCTATTACCAGATCCCTGTTGATCAACACCCTCCCCTCAATGCCTGCCTCCTCATAGTCAGAACATCCGTAATTGTATTACGTCCTCCGCCGTGATCCAATTCTGCATGCAAATCAAAGCCTCATACAGTGGTAATGAGCTAATGAACTCCGAATGACTCCAATATACGCCCTCCGGGGCTAAGGCTGACTTTGAGGCTAGGTACTAAAAGTGGCCAAAAGACTAGCCGCTATTTCGCAAGGACGGGGATATTTCACGACCATTCAACCTTCAACGCCACCAACTTAAGATTCAAACTCTCATGAAAATGGTTGAAACTCCTGCCAAGTATTTGTCTATCTCTTCTCTGACTGAGCCTGCTGTGACCGCCGATGAAGTGTACCCTGCTCCAACCTCTCACCCCAGTCCAATCTATATATTTTCCCAACCTATGCTTCTTATAACTATGAGTAGTTCTAGGTGCAAGCAATATTTACCCCCCGTACGACGGTAAACTATCAAATCATCTCCAATGATTTCCCTAACCTTGCTCAATATGCTGCCCTCCGCCCTCTTAACCGTATGCAATTTCCAATCCAAATATCATGCCATCCACCATAAAATCGAGGTTCAAAGACAACAACTACATCTAACAAAAGATTAGCCTAGTGAAAATCTCCTCAAAACTTGTCATACTTCCACCGCTAATCAATGGCATCTCCCGCACCAACTGAACTACCCACGACAATGCATCTAATTCTTCTTTGAAACCTACATTTTACTGACAAAATTTGATGGGATGTAGGTTTAAGTTGTAGATAGTGTTCGTGGTGACCTTATAGAAAAGCTTAAAAAACTAAACGAAAATATACAACTATTCCCAATCATCAGCCACGGTTCCCTGGCTATGGCCCTGCTCAACAATATATTTACATATTAGATAGATGTCTTCAATCACCAATAAGGCAACGCCAACTGTATATGCCTTGGCTCCTCCACACATAAAAAAGTGTGGTTACACAGTTTCAGGTGTAGGCATATTATACAAAGCCCTTCTTAGATTTTAGGAGGCCCGCAAGCTCGCGGCAACCGTAAATTTTTTTTCAAAGTCAAAGGAGATCTCACTCATCTGATAGAAAGGTCCTAACCTAGCAATTGATTCAGTGAAGATTTCAAACCATCAATGACAATAGATTCAAAATTTACGCCATCGCACATCAAATACTCACCACCCATTATGGTTGTGATTTGCCTCTAATAGAATGTCTTAAGATGTCCCAATTCAATATCTGAAATGAAGCATTATCAAGTGTGACTGTACCGACTTGTGTCAACTCCCACTCCTTTATTTTGTGTCCTTCAAGGCTCTCTCAATCGTCTCACCCTTATGATCTTTAGTTGCCAAAATTTTATAAGTGTCCTTGTACAATGTCCAATCACCATCACAACTGGCACAATTAAATACAATATAATTAAAATTTGGACTATGTCTACGTACAGTGATGAGGGACGAAACAAGTTGACCTGCCAATTGACCCATCAACTTCTCTTTTTCAAACAAATAATATTTTTTTTAACATCATTTGCAACCGTGTGGTTCAAAGGACGATTAACCGTTGATTCCAATAGTGATAAATAGCTGGAATCCTTTTCCCATCAACACTTGAAAATGTATCGCATCCTTGATGAGGCAGATGAGTTATATGTCTCCTCCTACACTCATCATGCATACTTTATTAACCCCTTCAACTTGCACAACCCCCACTACTGGTCGCTTCTCCATTCCCAGTTTTTTTAATTCAATGTTTACCTAAATTGACTCTTCTCAGTGTAATAATCTTATTATAGGACTTTTTTTTTTTGCATTGCTCTCTAAGTGGCAACCTTTAATTGTTGGGTACCATGTTCTTAAATGGCATCTATAAATTTTTCTTCTCCGCATAGTTTACGCTTGGCTTGGGGTATTGTAGTCACCCACTCTATGTTGTGAAATGAGACCAAACTATGAAGCTATTTCTTGCAGGCGTGGGTGGGACAGTGCAAGGTGTCGTAGGGGTAGCAATTAGGCCAGAATAGGAGTATCGGTAGGCGTAGGGGTAGGGGTAAGGAGTAGGGATACCCTGGGCCTGGAAAGGGGAGTGTCGCACTAGAATCTGCCGGGATAACATGAACTCAAGCAAACAATAAGTCTAAAATTTATAAGCATCATAGCAAACCTGCCAAACCATTAACACAAAGTATTAAGCTCCAAAAGCCTTAAGTATTTTAATGAATTAATTCATCTGCTCGTCAAATACAGATAACTTTGGTGCGTGGAATGCCTGTTTGAAAAAGTAATTATTATTTTAGGGAGAAAAAATGTGTGCACTACTACAAAATCAATCAATATATCAATATAGAATGTGCGTGTGGATTCGTGAATAGGAATATAACTCCATAGAGGTAGAAAACAAGACACAATTACCCAGCAAGCATAAATGATTAGTTTTATTTCCTTCTGAGACGCCTTAAATAATGCATATGTTTCTTTCTATTGAACCCACGTTTTTAGATTGACA
>CM036140.1:26571859-26590969 GCA_002916485.2 Juglans nigra
GATCCAAAATCATTTCATATCACATGCATAAAAATTTCAATGATATCATATTCCGCTCTTTTGAATATTTCAGAAACATGTTAAATATTGCTCATGTCTACACACATTTCATGTCAAAAACATTTCTTTCCCTCTTTCATACTATCTCATGAGGGAATGCAAAAACATATACTAAGGTTGTTTTTCACTTTTTCTTTTTAAAACAACATGCACATTTTTACAAACCAACCTCAGTTCATTTCTTTTTATGCAAATCTAGCATAGGAACCCCGCTTGCCTAGACGACTTAACTTTTCCAAAAATTTCCTCAAAAATGTCGAGTCACCTATAAAAATAATCACGTAATTTCTGTAAGTTTCCAATAGATCACATATTTCGATATTTAAGCCTAAGTTTCTTAAATAACCTATTTTAAATTTCTCAAAACTTAAAACCTTCATAATCCCAAAATATATCATTACTTCCTAAAATCACCAATATCCACCACAACCCACGTCATACACAAAACATGAATATTTAAACCCGAACAGCCAACAAATCTCATAGTCTAAACCAATCATACTAACAACTCCATCACCCAATCCAATCAACCTCATTACTCCTCGAACTCAGTCCGGCAAAACCAATCAGCAATTAAATACAGTGTAATATGCTAGTGCAAAAATACATTAAATTCACTAGAATTCTTTGGAAAATACTTACAGTACTTTATAATAATTTTTGGAGGATCACGGAGGCGTAAGAAGTGGAAAAACAACTGCAGAACAGTGCAAAATACACTATGGCCGTGGGTCACAGATACCCACTTTTCAATGGGTGCAAACGAAGACCTGAGATTGATAGGGTAGGGCCTAGGGATGTCGGTGAAGCTAGTGGTGGTGATGGTTGGCCGTGGGTGGCGGCGCAAAGGGTGGCTTAAGGCCAAAAATATCCGAAACGGAAATCGAGTTGGATGTGCTTCACCGGTGGCGGATCGGAGGTGGGGTTGGGTCCAATGGGTTGCTTGGAGGTCGAGGATGAAATGGTGAAGAAATGGTGGTCAATGGTGGTGCGACGGCGGCGCAACGTCACAAGAGGTGCCGCGGCTTCAATGGGCACGTGGTGGCTAACGGCGGCGCGGCTGGGGCTGGAAATGGAGGGGTGGCTTCGTCGGCGGCTGGGGAAGACGGTGGGCCGGGCGGTGTCGGTCACCGCCGGCTCACGGCGGCGCTGGGAGGGGTAGAAGAATCGGACGGAGGGAGAGAGAAGGCTGGCGTGCGTGCGCGGGAAGGAACCAGGAGAGGAAGAAGAAAAGAAAGAAAAGAAAAGAAGAAAAGAAAAAGAAAAGAGAAAAGAGAAAATGTAGGGAAAGAAATGAGGTCTAATCCTCACATCTTGGGTCATAAAAATGATCCAACAGAAACAATTTTAAAACTGCAAGTGAAATAAAATAATTCAAACGCAGTGATTAAATTGAAAATAAATAATTAAACCCAACAATAAGTTAATTTAATTTGAGAATTAAACATATAACAATAATTAATTTAAGAAAGTACTTTAAAAAAAATAACTTTCATAAACTAAAAATCATAAAAATAGCCTAATTAAAAATCCAATAATTTTAAAATAAGAGAATAAATTCTGAATCAATAAAAATAATTCATTCATTAAAATACACTAAAATACGGGGTGTTACAGTCTTCACTCTTATTACTCTTTTATTATCTTTTTACTTTTCTAGTATTTGAAATTTTATTTTTTTTAAAGTAATTTTTTAACATCCTTAATCATTAAAAAAAACTTAAAAAAATATACAACTTCAATAATAATTAGTTCCTTAATCATTAAATAAAAATAAAATAAAAGAATAAAAGTAGTACTAGTACCGGTCAACCTTAGATGGAAAGTCGGGATGCTACCTGCCCCCTACGAGGCCACCCCCCCCCCCCCCCCCCCAACACGGCCTTCAGCTTAATTGAGTTATCTAGGCCCAAAATGGCTCAGAATCTATTTTTGGGCCACTTTAGGCTCATAGTTTAATTAAAATAAATAAATATTTTTAAAAATGAAAACAAAAAATAAAATATATAGATAGAATTATTAACTATATTCTAAGTTTCAACTAATACTATTAAGTATTAATTAATAATCATCACTAAGGTACTAAGCTATTACAATTTACAATTATACAAATTATGAGAACTAATAAACTATTACAATATTACAAACATATCTAAAAATAGTAAATATTACATATTGTACTATTAATTATTGTAGCAACATTTCAATTAATTGTAAATTAACACAATCATAACATTTTAATTTGATCAATTTGTGGTGGCGTCGTGATGGTGAGTTCACTAAGTGGTGAGTTGTGTTGATTGCTATGAGACTAAAAATCAAGATCATAAAAGTTAATAAGTTATAAACCTGCAATATTAATAAGTTAAAAATAAAACAAATTAGAATTATAAAATTATAAACATGAAGAAAAAATTTAAAATACAAAATATTAAAAGTAATAACTAAGATGAGATCGGGCCATTGGAATTTGGGATGAAGATGAGGCTGATGAGTATAGATCATGGGTCTTTAGGATTAGGATTTGGCATATGTATATTGAGAATATAAAAGCTAAAAAACATACAAGCAAAATAATTAGATACTAAAATATTATATAAAATTATAAATGCATAAAATAATTAAGGGATGAATTGTGCAAATCATGGCAATGGTGGGGTCCAATACACACAAGGTCATACTGCATCAGAGGTAGTCGTAGATGTCGCCTCATGTATCACAACAACAATTAAATTTGAAATTAATAATGATTAAAAGAAAATAAATAAATTAAAATAAGAAATTAGAAAATGAAATTCAAGTCCCACAATTCATCGATTACCAGATCCAGGTTGATCAACACCCTCCTCCTCAATGCCGGCCTCCTCATAGTCAAGAACATCCGGAATATGTATTAGAGTCCCCGTGATCCAATTCTGCATGCAAATCAAAGCCTCTACAGTGGTAGGAGCTAATGAACTCCGGAATGAATCCAATATACGCCCTCCGGTGCTAAAGGCTGACTTTGAGGCTATGGTACTAATAAGGATGGCCAAAAGACTGCAGGCTATTTCTCCAAGGACGGGATATTTCACGACATTCACCTTCCACCAACTTAATATATCAAACTCTCATGAAAATGGTTGAAACTCCACTGCCAAGTATTTGTCTATCTCTGACTGAGCCTCTGTAGGACTCCGGATGAAGGGGACCTGCTCCAACCTCTCACCCCAGTCCAATCTATATATTTTCCCAACCTATGCTTCTAGAACTAGTGGGGAGTAGGTGTAGGTGCAGCAATATTACCACCCCGTAAGACGGTAAACTTATCAAATAATCTACCAAGGATTTCCCTAACCCTTGCTGCAATATGCTCCGCCCATACTTAACCGTATGCAATTTCCAATCCAAATATCATGCCATCCACCATAAATCGAGGGTCAAAGACAACAACTACATATAACAAAATATTAGCCATAGTGAAATCTCCTCAAAACTTGTCATACTTCAACCGCATAATCAATGTCATCTCCCGCAGCCTAACTGACTACCCACGACCATGTCATCTAATTCTTCTTTGACCCTACATATTTACTGACAAAATTGATGGGATGTAGGGTTTAAAGTGTTAGATAGTGTCGTGGTGACCTTATAGAAAAGCTTAAAAAAATCTACGAAAATACATACAACTTCCCAATCATCATCCACGGGTTTCCCTAATCCCTGCTCAAAATATTTTACATATTAGATGTCTTCATCATCCAATAATGCAAATGCCAACTTATATTCTTGGGCTGCCTCCAACATAAAAAATGTTAAGTTTCGGCGTGTAGGCATATTAGTACAAAGGCCCTTCTTAGATGTTAGGCCCGCAAAGCTCGCGGCAACCTTAATTTTTCAAATGTCAAATGAGAAGATCTCACTCATCTGATAGAAGTCCTAACCTGAGCAATTGAGTCATGAAGATCTTTCAAACCATCAATGACAATAAGATTCAAAATATATACTGCACATCTCACATGCAAATACTCACCACCCATGATTGTTTGATTTGCCTCTATAAGATATGTCTTAAGATGTCCCAATGCAATATCGTTAAATGAAGCATTATCAATTGTGACTGTAAAAACTTGTGTCAACTCCCACTCCTTTATTGTGGCCTTCAAGGCTCTCTCAATCGTCTCACCCTTATGATCTTTGATTTGACAAAATTTTATAATTTTCTTGTACAATGTCCAATCACCATCAACAAAATGCACAATTAAATACATATAATTAAAATTTTGGACTGATGTCTAAGTATCAGTGATGAGACAAACAAATTGACCTGCCAATTGACCCATCAACTTCTCTTTTTCAAACAAATAATATTTTTTTACATCATTTGCAACCGTGTGGTTAAAAGGAAGATTAAACCTTGATTCCAAGTAGTGAGAATATGCTTGGAATCCTTTCCCATCAACAACTTGAAAATGTAGCTCATCCATGATGATCATATGAGTTAGATGTCTCCTACACTCATCAGGATCATACTTATTATACCCCTTCAACGTTGCACCCCCACTACTCCAATTCGCCATTTTTTTTAAGTCCAATTTTTAACCTAAATTGGCTCTTCTCTTGTAATAATCTTATTATTGGACTTTTTTTGCATTGCTCTTCTAAGTGCACCTTTAATTGTGAGGTACCATGTTTCTTATAATGGCATCTATAAATTTTCTCGCAGTAGTTACGCTTGGCTTGGGGGTTATTGGAGTCACCACCCTCTAGTTTGGTGAAATGAGACCAAACTATGGAAGCATATTTCTTGCTAGGCTTGGGGGCGGGGCAAGGTGTCGTAGGGGTAGGCATTAGGCCAGAAATAGGAGTAGCGGTAGGAGTAGGGGTAGGGGTAGGAGTAGGGATACCCTGGGCCTGGAAAGGGGAGTTCGCACTAGAATCTGCCGGAATATCCATGAACTCAAGCAAACAATAAGTCTAAAATTATAGCAATCATAGCAACATGCCAAACAATTAACATCAAAGTATTAAGATCCAAACATTAATTATGTTAATGAAAGTACTTCATCATGCTCTTCAAATACAAATAAACTTGGTGCGTGGAATGATGATTAATGAAAAAGTAAATTTATTTTTTAGGGAAAAAAATGTGTGCACTACTACAAATCAATCAATAGTATCAAATATAAATGTGCGTGTGATTCGGGAATAGAATATAACTCCAGAGAGGTAAGAAAACAAGACACAATTACCCAGCAAGCAGTAAATGATTATGGTTTTATTTCCTTCTGAGACGCCTTAAAATGCATATTGTATTCTTTCTATTGAACCCACGTTTTTATGATTGACAAGTCAATCATAATTGATGATGGTTATACATCCATGCTTTTAAATTAATTTAGGGGTTATACATCCACATTTTTAAATTAATTGACGATGGTTATACATCCACGTTTCTATTAATTTGAAACCCAAAATTAATTTAGAGGTTTCAATATTTGAAACCCCAAAATTAATTTAGGGTTTCGGATTGGAACTCTAAATTAATTTAGGGTTCCAATCTGAATTAATTAGCCACAAATTCATTATCAATGATTCACTATCATGTATTTAATCATCAAAATTCAAAACACATTACATAATACAAACCCAAAAAAATAAAAATCGGGAGAGATTTACACACAGTTCATCAATCATCAATGATTCAAATCACATGCACAATCAAGTCTTTACAGCACACAATTCATAAAATCTCATCCTCCATCTCCAATTAAACCCCATCCTTCCTCCAATCTCCATTCCATAAATAAATAAATAAATTACTTTTTTAACCAAGATTCTTACCTTTGGAGACGGAGATGAAGACTAAAGGTTACGACGACGGAGATGAAAATGGCGACGGCATAATTTGAGAGTTCTTTGACAACAATGGAGAATCGAACATGCAAAGAGGAAGCGAGACTCAGAGAGTGAGAGAGAGATTCAGGGTGAGAGAAATGAGAGAAAGGGCTCACGCAAGGGGGGGAGGGATCTTAACAAATGACGAAACGACGCCCTTTTGTCAATCCCAGAACGGCGTCATTTCATCATTTGTTGTTAAGTAAACCCAAACATGAAACGACGTCCTTCATTCTCCATACTTCAGAAAGAAATAAGCTCGTTGTTGGGTAATCACTTCCAGATATAATATTGGTTACTTCATTGAAAATAACAATTAGTTAACAAATATTTTCAACTTGCCCCACTCTTCAACAGTTGAAAACCATTCAAAATTGTTATCTCTATCACCATATCTAGGAAACTTCTTTGAACTGAACTACAACATCCAAAATTAAATGTGTTGTTCCATCTTGTAGGCACATATAAAATCAGTTTCTTTGAGGGTAATTGTAACTATTTTGTAATTTCACTAAACTGTTTTAGCCTACTCTCTAATACTACCAGATATTTTATACCATCTCTCACACAATCAACAATCTCCCTAATCTCCCCAAGTCCATACTGCACAAGTAAATTAGTTATATGCGCACAATAGCATAAATGAAAAAAAATTCTCTCCAACAAACAATGTTTTCTTCAATCTAAACTCATCTTTCAATATCCTAATGGCAACATCATTAGAACTTGCATTGTCAACAGTAATTGAATTAATTTTATTCTCAATTAATCTACAATCTTGGAAACACCTTTCTAAAACATCAGTAATAAGAACGCTAGTATGCGGATGTGGCACCTTACAAAAGTTCAACACACGCCTCTGAAGATGCTAATCCGTATCAATAAGATGACATGTCACTACCATATATAAAAGTTTTTTACAATAAGTTTACACGTCAGTTGTGATATGAACTTTCCTAACAAGTTTAAGCAAAATCTTTAATTTTGTCTTTTCAGTCTCATAAGTTCTCATGCATTCATTTTTTGCAGCAGCCCTAGACATTTTTTTTCCAATATGGAGTGTTTGCTCTCATGAACTTATTAAATACCACAAACTCTATTAAAGAAAATGGATATTTATAGTAAAGTATCATATGAGAGGCAAACTCTCAAACCCTACTAAGATCATAGGTAATGATGGGAACCAAAGTAGGCTTAGACTTAAAGATCCTTTACAAGTTCCAGATAAACCAATTACAAGATCAAGAGCTAAGAAGATCAAGGAAGTAATGCAAGGATTTGTGCAATCCATTTGGGACGAGTCTAGCAAGAGCTGAATATTTAATATGGGCTTGAGAGAAAGAGATTCAATGATCATCCACATGATACAAGCTAAGGAACAGTACAACATAAATTAGGGCCTATTATTATGATTATGTGATTGAAGGCCATGGACTTATTTATTTCATTAAAGGAGCTTATTTTATTAGTTATAGGAATTAGTCTAGAATAATTGGGTTTGAGGATGCTTGACCCACATATGTCTTATTTCTTATGAACTAGGGTTTTTGGGAAGGCCTTGTATTTTGGCCAATGGCTTATTTGGAAAGTTACTTTTAAGAAACTAGGGTTTAAAGAGGTACTGTAGTGAGTTACTGTAGTCGTGATACTATTCACTCAAGGGAATTTTTGGAAGAGGGCGATTTATTTTGGCTAGGGTTTGATTAGGTTTTCCTTTAAATACTATTTGTTGCCTCATGTTAAGAAAGTTTATGAAATTTGATGAATTTATTCATTGTGAGTTGAGTTTTACTCCTCTTGTTCTTAATTATATTTTTGAACTTCTTAAAGGTAAATCACAACCTTTGTGGCGTTCCTCCTTGTAATCTGGGTTCTTGAGACGGGTTCTTCAACGAGTTTAGATTTTAATATAATCGACATTCTTGAAACGAGTTCTCATCGGGTTTAGATTTTCCATCCATTGACTTAATTTTGACTTTCTTGGGGAGTTTTCAAATTGATTGTGGGTTCAAGGGATTCCATTCCTGCGGGTTCATATCATTTGGTATTTAAAACAAGGTTTCCAATCAGGTCTGATTCTATCTTTTAATTTCTTACATCCTTAAATTTAATTATAGGGCTACATTGTTCTAGGGTTGCAAAAAACAAATGCAGAAACAAAATGTAGGCTGCTGAAATTGTTAGGGTTTTGGATTTGGCTGAAATTTGCATCACCTAGGGTTTCAAAATTCTTGGGTTTAATGCATCTCTAAGTTTGTCAATTGCTTGGAGTGCTGTTTCATTCATTCTCTTCTATTTCGTTGTCAATTCTTGTGTGCTTGAATTCAGTTGCTTGATTTTCAAAATTGAGTATTTTTGTTTGTAATTGAATTAAAGAAGAAAAAAGAAAAGAAAAGAAAGGAAAAGAAAAGAAAAAACAAAAATAAAAAACAAAAGAAGAAGAAGAAGAAGAAGAGGAAAAGAAAATGTAGCATATTCAAAGGTTGCTACATAGTTACAACAAAGAAAAAGAAAAATATTTGTTGATTGAGCTTTATCAAGGGACTGAATACATCTTTCTAGTTGGTATCTTGTTTTATAATTACTCTTTCCCTCGTAAAAATTACTTGAATCTCGTGTAATTTTATTCCTTTCTTGTTTCTTGTTTTTTGGATCTATATTACTGGTTGGAATAATACAAGGTTGTATTGTCTTGATTTAGTTCAATTAGTTCTTAAAAAACTTGAGCGAAAAAACTATTGAGGTAAAAGGCAAGAGAGTGTGAGATTATTATCGAGAAAAAGCCAATTAAGAGTGAAACATGAGTGGAGTGCCATTATTCAAGTGTAAACACGTACGAGAGTGTGTGAGGTTTTCCACTAACATTCTTCTGTGCAACACTTTACAATGTCTTACCAGAGTGGCTCTTCACCAAAAGGGATGGCAGATAACTCATCCTTTGTCTTGCAAGCCATGCAACAACAATTTGAGCGGTTGAACTTGGTGTTGGGTGAAGTGAGGGATAGTATGGATCATCAAGAAGCAGTGATTAGAAATCTGCAAAGTGGGAGAGATAGGAGACGACGTGAGCCTAGTATTGAGAATGAGAATGGAGAGTAAAGTGAGGATGAGGAAGACTTAATGTCTGAAGTTGGATTGGGTAGATGTGACGCCCTGACTCCCATGTACAAAACTAAGGGAATCGTGACGTCAGGATGATGACAACACGGGTCACGCATACCAACAAAATGTGCTCAAGTGTGTGCAACATGCAAGAGTGCACAATAAAAATCGCAGCGAATAATATAAATAAGTCATCCAAGTACCAAAAATTTAAATACAAATATTCAAAACAAAATACTTTTAAAGAGTTATACAGTCATCCCAAATATATTACAAAGGTAACACATAAATTGATAAAAACGAAACTCGATAAACAGGAGCAATCCTAGATCACTCCACCAACGGAGCCAACCTAAGGCTCGTCATCCTCATCTGCATCAAAATCTGCTATACCATAAAATGGTATCACAGGTAAGTATAAATCAAACAACTCTCGGGATAAAAACATATTAATGCAACCAACATGCATTCATATGAGAAAATACACTTAGCCATAAAATACCATTTTTTTCCAGAAAAATTATTATTTTCAACACACGCCAAAATCCCATTTTGGCCCAAAAACATAGTCTGTCATTTTCCCAGAAAATGATTCACACAAAACAAACCAATTATCGGACACTGAATGCGGGAGTCGCAGGCGGGACTCTACCTCCGTCCCTGCTTACCACCATCCCCACCGCGTGCACCGTAGGCGGGAATCATAGGCGGGACACAACCACCATCCCTGCTTACCACCATCCCTACTGCGTGCACCGTAGGTAGGAATCGCAGGCGGGACTCTACCACCATCTTTGCTTACCACCATCCATACAGTTCATTTTCCTTTTTCTCAAACCAATCAATCCAGTTGTTTCAAACACACCCAAAAATCATTTCTCACATGAAAACCCAATTTTCAAATAAACACATGAACATGTATGCAATCATGCGAAAACCCAGTTTTCAGTTACAAACATGAACATGCGCGCAAATGCAGTGAACAAAACACGACACCAATATCCAACAACCAACAATGTCAACACAATCCAATCACAATCCAAACATACAATCAACTCTGTCTGCAATCCATCCGACCCCCGAACTCCTCGGACTCAGTCCGGCATAACCAACCAGTTCACAGTAATATGTGTTAGTGCAAAAATACATTTAAATCACGAAAGTTCTTTAGAAAACACTATAATATGATTTTTTAAGGTTCACGGAGGTGCAAGAAGTGGTGACTCAGCAACGTAACAATGTAAAATACACTGTGGCCGTGGGTCTCAAAAACCCACTTTTGAATGGAGACAAACTAAGACCCGAAATTGATAAGGTAGGGCCTATAGAGGTTGGTGAAGACAATGGTGGTGGTGGTTTGCCGTGCGTGATGGCGCAAAGGGTGGTTTTAAGGCCAAAAAGTCGAAATCGGAGATGAGCTTGGTTGTGCTTCACCGGTGACGGATCGGAGCCGGGGTTGGGTCCATTGGGTTGCCAAGAGGTCGGGGAAGAAGTGGTGAAGAAATGGTGGCCGGAGGTGGCGCGACGGCGGTGCGCGAAGGAAGAAAAGGCCACGGCTTCAAGCAGTGCTTGGAGGAGAACACCGGCGATGGAGGACCTGAGATTTACGGGGAAGGGTCGCCGGTCGGTGGGGAGGTGGACGGAGGGGGCGGTGTCGGTCACAGGCGGCTCACGACGGCAGCTGGGTGGAAGATGAAATCGGACGGAGAGAGAGAGAGAGTGTGTCGTGTGGGAGGGGGGGAAAATCTGGGGAGAAAAGAAAAAGAAAGAAAAGAAAAGGAGAAAAAGAAAAAAATGAAGGGAAAGAAATAAGGTTCAATCCTCACATCTTGGGTCACAGAAAATGATCCAACGAAAATGATTTTAAAACAGCAAATCAATTAAATTAAATTAAACGTGATGATACAATGAAAATAAAATAATTAATTCCCACAATCAATTAAATTAAAAGAAGAACAATTTAAATGTATAACAGTAAATAAATATTAAGAAAATATAACAATTTAATTTTTCACAATTTAAAGATCATAAAACATTTTAAATATCCGATAATTATAAAATACAGGAATAAATTTTTGAATTATTAAAAATAATCCTTCAGTGAAAATACACAAAAATACGGGGTGTTACATCCTCCCCCCTTAAAAGAAAAATTTCGTCCTCGAAATTTGTAGAGGCAAACATCATGCTAAGCAGGATACAAGACACAACTAGGACACGCTTAAGAAAAATCAGACAACCTCCAACACCCAACGGGTATGGGTACGGCTTGCATAACTTTCCCAAAACCCAAGAATAAACCACACAAGGCATCCATTACGAAAGATCATATTAGACCCATACCTGCCATAACTCCAGCATCCTGAGTCTCTGGAACCTCGTCGTCAGCACTACCAGGAGTCAATGCGTACATCCGAGCCTGACCTAATTGCCTCTAATTACCTCTACTACCACGATGACCACCCTGATTCCCTTGAGTCCGATTAGGACATTCACGAGAAAAGTGTCCCGTTTGACCGCACTAAAAGCACTTGTTCCAACCCTGACGGCACTCACCCTCGTGAGCTCTATTACATCTGCCACAAACTGGAGCTCGGCCTCCAATACGTACACCGGAGGCTGCCTGCGATCGAGACCCGATCCTCTGCACGAACTTCTATGGTGACCCGGAGCTGCTCCCTTCACCATCAACATTCAGTCGCTTCTTACCAGGAGGGGAGCCTACCACAGCACCTCGCTCCCGCTCAGCAATACAGGCCACCTCAACCAACCTCTGGAAGTTCTGGATTTGCAAGCATGCGACTTGTCTACGGATCTGAGAGCGCAACCCTTCCTGAAAACGTTCGGCCCGCAACTCTTCGGTGGCTATCAGATGAGACGTAAATCGCCCAAGCTCTATAAATTTTCTGGCATATTGCTCGACAGTCATATTCCCTTGGACCAAGTTATTGAATTCCCGAGCCTTTTGTCGTCTCACAAAAACAGGGAAGAAGCGATCGTCAAACTCTTTCTTGAAGCGCTACCAAGACACAGCCGCCAAAGATCCCAACTCCATCTCTAGGAGTTCCCGCTTAGTCTTCCACCAATTAGCTGCTTCACCTTGCAACAGGTAACTCCCATACAACACCTTCTGGGCCTCCGTACAACCACAGACTTCGAATGTCCTCTCGAGTCTTCAATCCACCTCCCAGCTCAAAGTGGATCTTCTTCGCCCGTGAAGGCAGATGTCCTATGCGCCAAAAAATGCTCATAGGTGCACCCGACTTGCACCACCCTATTCTGCTCTCCTTGCTGTGGACGAAAATTCTGCTGAAGAAACTCCGTCATCCTATTCAACGCCCTCACCATGGCATAATTTTCATCACCCCTCGGTAATTCATCCTCGGGCTCATTAGCTTGCCTTCTTGGTCGTACCATTTTCCTGCCATAGCGTAACCCTTAACCCCACTATCAGCTTAAAACAAACTAAAATATAATTATAGTAAAATAAATTAAAATACAACAATATCACATAAAATAAAATAAAATAAAACCAACAAAATAAAATATCATAAGACAAAAGGAATAAAACAAATGAAATAGTACACAAGAAAATAATTGAAACAAGTAAAATTGTCTGCCATAAAATAAAATAACTAAATAAACTAAAATAACATAAAATAAAATAAATAAACAAACAAATAACATACAATAAAATAAATAAAACAATTAAAATAATATACTCCCAACAAAATAATTTCAAATCACGATTTTAAAATTTTCTGGTACTGCACCTATGGGACATGTGGTTTTACCCAGAGCCGAATTGCTCTGATACCACCTGTGACGCCCTGACTCCCACGTACAAAAACAAAGGAATCGTGACGTCAAGATGATGACAACACAGGTCACGCATCCTAACGAAATGTGCTCAAGTGTGTACAACATGCAAGAGTGCACAATGAAAATCGTAGTGGATAATATAAATAAGTCATCTATGTACCAGAAATTTAAATACAAATATTCAAAACAAATTACTTTTAAAGAGTTATACAGTCATCCCAAATATATTACAAAGGCAACACATAAATTGATAAAAACGAAACTCGAGAAACAGGAGCAATCCCAGATCACTCCACCAACGGAGCCAACCTAAGACTCGTCATCCTCATCTGCATCAAAATCTGCGATACCATAAAATTATACCACAGGTAAGTATAAACCAAATAACTCTTAGGATAAAAACATATTAATGCAACCAACATGCATTCATATGACAAAATACACTTAGCCATAAAATACCATTTTTTTCCAGAAAAATGATTATTTCCAACACACGCCAAAATCCCATTTTGGCCCAAAAACAGTCTGTCATTTTCCCAGAAAATAATTCACACAAAACAAACCAATTATCGGATACTGTAGGCGGGACTCTACCTCTGTCCCTGCTTACCACCATCCCTACCGCGTGCACCGTAGGCGGGAATCACAGGCGGGACACAACCACCATCTCTGCTTACCACCATCCCTACCGCGTGCACCGTAGGCGGAAATCGCAGGCAGGACTCTACCACCATCCATACAGTTCCTTTTCCTTTTTCTCAAACCAGTCAATCCAGTTGTTTCAAACACACCCAAAAATCATTTCTCACATGAAAATCCAGTTTTCAAATAAACACATGAACATGTATGCAATCATGAGAAAACCCAGTTTTCAGTTACAAACATGAACATGCGCGCAAATGCAATGAACAAAACACGACCCCAATATCCAACAACCAACAATGTCAACACAATCCAATCACAAACCAAACATACAATCAACTCTATCTGCAATCCATCCGACCCCCGAACTCCTCGAACTCAGTCCGGCATAACCAACCAGTTCACAGTAATATGTGTTAGTGCAAAAATATATTTAAATCACGAAAGTTCTTTGGAAAAATACATACAACGCTATAATATGATTTTCGAAGGTTCACGGAGGTGCAAGAAGTGGTGACTCAGCAACGTAACAGTGTAAAATACACTGTGGCCGTGGGTCTCAAAAACTCACTTTTAAATAGAGACAAACTAAGACCCGAAATTGATAATGTAGGGCCTATAGAGGTCGGTGAAGACAATGGTGGTGGTGGTTTGTCGTGCGTGGTGGCGCAAAGGGTGGGTTTAAGGCCAAAAAGTCAAAATCGGAGATGAGCTTGGTTGTGCTTCACCAGTGACGGATCGGAGCCGGGGTTGGGTCCATTGGGTTGCCAAGAGGTCGGGGAAGAAGTGGTGAAGAAATGGTGGCCGGAGATGGCGCGACGGCGGCGCGCGAAGGAAGAGAAGGCCACGGCTTCAAGCCGTGTGTGGAGGAGAACGCCGGCGATGGAGGAGCTGAGATTTACGGGAAAGGGTCGCCGGCCGGTGGGGAGGTGGACGGAGGGGGCGGTGTTGGTCACCGGCGGCTCACGGCGGCGGCTGGGTGGAAGATGAAATCGGACGGAGAGAGAGACAGAGTGTGTTGTGCGGGAGGGGGGGAAAATCTGGGGAGAAAAGAAAAAGAAAGAAAAGAAAAGGAGAAAAAGAAAAAAATGAAGGGAAAGAAATGCGGTCCAATCCTCACATCTTGGGTCACAGAAAATGATCCAACGAAAGTGATTTTAAAACAGCAAATCAATTAAATTAAATTAAACGTAATGATACAATGAAAATAAAATAATTAATTCCCACAATCAATTAAATTAAAAGAAGAACAATTTAAATGTATAACAGTAAATAAATATTAAGAAAACATAACAATTTAATTTTTCACAATTTAAAGATCATAAAACATTTTAAATATCCGATAATTATAAAATACGAGAATAAATTTTTAAATTATTAAAAATAATCCTTCAGTGAAAATACACTAAAATACGGGGTGTTACAGTAGACAAAGAGGAGTTAGGCGTGTAAGAGGACTTAGGGCAAAGCCGGGGGGTCGAGATGAAGTAGATAAAAACCTTAAGAGCATCAAAATGAAAATACTATCATTCCAAGGTAGAACTGACCCTGGAGTTTATTTAGAGTCGAAGAAAAGAATAGAGTTGATGTTTATTGTCATAATTACTCTGAGGAGAAGAAAGTGAAGTTGGCGGTAATTGAGTTCACTGATTATGCGAGTATTTGGTGGGATCAATTAGTGACCAATAGGAGGAGGAGTCTTGAGAGGCCTGTAGAAACTTGGAAAGAGTTGAAAGCTATCATGAAGCGGAAATTTGTACCTAGCCACTACTATAGAGACCTTTGCCAAAAACTACAAAATCTTACACAGGGATCTAGGAGTGTAGAGGATTACCATAGGAGATGGAGGTGGCTATGATTCGGGCTAATGTAGTGGAGGATTGGGAGGCCACGATGGCTTGATTTTTGAGTGGGTTGAATAAAGAGATAACCAATGTAGTTGAGTTGCAACATTATGTGGAGGTAGAGAACTTGGTACACATAGCTATGAAGGTGAAGAGACAGTTAAAAAGAAAGGGTACACCAAGGTATACTTTGGTTTCTAGTACTCGTTGGAAACCAAAGCGGGACAAAAATGGTCAAACTGTAACAAAGGGGAAAACCAAACCACCTAAGGGAAAATACGAGGGTGAGGCTAAAACCTCAAGAAATAGAGAGAATGAGTTGAAAAACAATTGTGAGACCGAGAGTTCAAAAAAATAGGAGAGTGAAAGAAAAAAAGAGAGTGAAAAGGAAAAAGAGAGTGAGAGGAAACAAGAGAATGAGGCCGAAACATCAAGAGAAAGAGAGAGTGAAAAAGAAAATAGAGAGGTGACTGAGAGTCAAGAAAAAAGAGTTGAGCCACGAGAGGAAAAAGAAAGAGAGATTGCAGAGAGAAACAGAAAGACAAAAGTGAGTTTTTATGCTAAGGCAAGCTTTTATACTAACGAATTTAACGACTCTTTGCCTAGTGTTATTGTTTCTTTGTTGCAGGGATATGAGGTCATGATTCCTAGTGGTGTATTTAGTAGATTGCCACTTATTAGAGAGATAGAGCATTACATTGATTGTGTGCCGGGTGTGACAATTCCTATCCGACCTTTCTTTGATGAACATGAGTCATTCAAGTACTTGAAGGGACAATGTAAGTTGAATAGAAAGCATGCAAAGTGGGAGGAATTCATTGATACATTTCCTCCTGTATTCAAATACATACAAGGTATGAAAAATTGTGTGGTTGATGTCTTAGCAAGAAGGTATGTCCTTGTCTTCATTTTAGATGCAAAATTGTTGAGACTTGAATATGATAAGGAATTGCATTCTAATCATGATGACTTAGCTAGTGTGTATGGAACATGTGAGAAAGTATCGTTTGGTAAGTTCTAGAAACTAGATTGGTACTTGTTAAGAGAGAATAGATTTTGTGTGCCTACTAGTTTTATGCGTAAATTGTTTGTGTGTGATATACATGGTGGTTTGTTGGGTAACCTTGGTGTAAGGAAGACTTTTGTTGTGTTGCATGAACGTTTGCGGGAATATCATTTGCCATTCAATGATGTGTTACATGAACGTTTGTGGAAGTATCATTTGTCATTCATTAATGTGTTGCATGAATGTTTGTGGGAGTATCATTTGCCATTCATTGACTTGTTGTGTGAACGTTTGTGGAAGTATCATTTGTTATTGATTAAC
The DNA here is from genome assembly GCA_002916485.2 of Juglans nigra. Lineage (NCBI taxonomy): Eukaryota > Viridiplantae > Streptophyta > Magnoliopsida > Fagales > Juglandaceae > Juglans > Juglans nigra. Next base: position 26,588,534 of record CM036140.1, read on the forward strand.
ATGTTGCATGAACGTTTGTGGGAGTATTGCTTACCATTCATTGAGTTTGCATATAACTGGAGTGGTCATTTTGGGGCAACGAAAGCTTTAGGTGTGTTTCACGAACATTTGTGGAAGTATCACTTGCCATTCATTGAATTGTTACATGGATGTTTGTAGGAGTATCATTTGCCCTTATTAGAGTGTGCATATAATAAAATCTTGCATACTACTATTTCTTATTCTCTGTTTGACATTGTTTATGGTTTTAATCCACTTACTCTTTTAGATTTGAAGCTTTTGCTTGTTGATGATAGGAATAGCTTGGAGGAACCTTTTCAAATACTAGAGAAAATTAAAGAAAATGCATATAAAGTGGATCTTCTAGGTAAGTTTCATGTTTTTGTTATTTTCAATGTTACTAATCTTTTTCCCTTTGATCCAGGTGGAGATTCGAGGTCGAATCCTTTTGAGCAGAGGGGAAATAATAGGAACCAAAGTGGGCCTAGACTTAAAAATCCTTTAAAAGTTCCAGATAAGCCAATTACAAGATCAAGAGCTAAGAAGATCAAGGAAGCAATGCAAGGATTTGTGCAATCCACTTGGGACGAGTCTAGCAAGAGCCGAATATTCAATATGGGCTTGAGAGAAGGAAATCCAGTGATCATCCATGTGATACAAGCTATGGAACAGTGCAACATAAATTAGGGCCTATTATTATGATTATGTGATTGAAGGTCATGGACTTGTTTATTCATTAAAGGAGCTTATTCTATTAGTTATAGGAATTAGTCTAGAATAATTGGGTTTGAGGATGCTTGGCCCACATATATCTTATTTCTTATGAACTAGGGTTTTTGGAAAGGCCTTGTATTTTGGCCAAGGGCTTATTTGGAAAGTTACTTTTAAGGAACTAGGGTTTAAAGAGCTATTGTAGCGCGGTACTGTAGCCGTGATACTATTCATTCAGGGGCATTTTTGGAACATGGGGATTTATTTTGGCTAGGGTTTGATTAGGTTTTACTTTAAATACTCTTTGTTGCCTCATGTTAAGAAATTTATGAAATTTGATGAATTTATTCATTGTGAGTTGAGTTTTACTCTTCTTGTTCTTAATTAAACTTTTGAACTTATCAAAGGTAAATCACAACCTTTGTAGCGTTCCTTCTTGTAACCTGGATTCTTAAGACGGATTCTTCAACAGGTCTAGATTTTAATATAATCTAGGTTATTGAAACGAGTTCTCATCAGGTCTAGATTTTCCATCCATTAACTTGATTTTGGCTTTCTTGGGGAGTTTTCAAATTGATTGGGGTTCAAGAGATTCCACTCATGCGGGTTCATATCAAGTAAGGTTTAAGACAGTGAAGTCATCATATACCTCCTTAGACTCAACTGCTAAGACTTTCTGTTTTTTCTTAGACCCCATGTGTGGCAAACAAGTTAGCAAGTACCTACGTAGTGTAATCGTAGAACTTAATCGAGATGCTTTAAACAAAATTTTACACCACTTACATTAAGGTTGTTTAGCCCCATCCAGTTCAATTTCGACAAAATCATTTCATACAACATAAGTCCTCTTTCTCTTTTTTCTTTCATAGGCTACCGTTTGAACTTATGTTGGGCCCTTAGTAAAGACAGTGTTAGGCCTTCAGTATTTACAATTCTCTATCATCATCAACTATGGGCTCTACTAAGCTAATCCCAATAGAGTTTTCAATTTCATACTCCTCCACCTGATCAAGTTCATTCATATGATCATCCATTTGCTAAGATCAAATATTTTTTAAACACAAAACTAGAAATATAAAATAAGCATATAAACATTGACCATATTGGTTATATTAATCAACTAAAATCAAAACAATCTTGTCTTGATGGCTCAAAGTGCCTTCAGAAGCAAGGATAGTAAAAGATGTTAAAGTCAGAAGAATTTTGTAACACACCGTATTTTAGTGTATTTTTACTGAAGGAATTATTTTTATGTAATTAAAATAATTTCTCTTATTTTAAATTGGTTGGATTTTAGTGAGTTTATTTCTATGATTTTTATTTGGTGAAAATTATTTTTATATGCTTTCTTAATATTTATTTATTATTATGCATTTAAATTTCTTTTAATATTTAAATTAATTACCGTGGGATTTAATTATTTCAATTTGACTTACCATTACGTTTAAATTATTTTATTTAACTTGAGGTTTTAAATCGTTTCCGTTGGATCATTTTTTGTGACCCAAGTTATGAGGATTGGACCTCATTTCTTTTTCCCTCTTTTTCTTTCCTCTCCTTTTTTCTTTTCCTCTTTTTTTTTCTTTTTCTACTTATTTTTCCTTCGGATTTTATCCTCTCCCGCGCGCGATCTCCTCTCTCTCCTCTCCTCCGCCCGTTTCCATCGTCCACTCCCAGCGCCGCCGTCCGTCGGCGGTGGTCGACACGCCCGGTCCTTTGCGTTCC
>CM036140.1:26598582-26644660 GCA_002916485.2 Juglans nigra
TGGGATCACTGTTTGTACATTTAGAACTATTGTAAAATTTTTTTTATGGAGGGACTGTATATACTGCTATTTAAATTTTTACTGATGTTTGATTGTAATTAAATTCTGGTACTTAGTTGACTATCCGCTGCGTTATTTTATTTGAACACTGTTGCATGTACACACACTGGCACTTCGTTGGGATGTGTGACCGTGTTGTCACCATCCTGGCGTCTCGATCCCTGTGTATTTATATAAGGGGAATTGGGGGCGCCACAAATTTGACCCCAATAGTTTTGTTATATAGTCTTGCCTTGATGGCTTAATGTGCCTCCAAAAGGCAAGGTTGATACAGTTGATACTAATCAACTAAAAGATATTAAAGTCAAACAATTTTGACTTAAACAGTTTCATATACAGTCTTGCCTTGGTGGCTCAATGTGCCACCAGAAGCAAGGCATCTCAACAACATAAATATAGAACAGATTGGATAAAATGTATCAACCAAAATATGTTAAACACACCATCATTTTATACTTGAAGCACAAACATAAATATAAAACAAATTGGATAAGTTTATGAACCAAAACATATTAAACACAACACTATTTCATACTTGAAGCAAGAACATAAATATAAAATAGATTGGATAAGATTTATAATCGAAAACATGCTAAAGAAAGCACCATATTTATCAACCAAAGCATGATAAAGGAAACACTATTTCATACTTTCAGCAAAACATAAAGATTTAAAAGAAATGATAACTTATAATCAACCAAGACATGTTAAATAGAGCATCTTTAAATGCTTAAAACAAGAATCAAATAGGATCAGATTAATCAACGAAAACATGTTAAAGAAAGCATAATTAAATAGTTGAACCAAGAACATGAAGCAAGAACCAGATAGGATAATTTATAATCAACCAAAAAGAGTTCAAGAAAGCATATTTAAATACTTCAAGCATGAACATAAACATAGAACAGATTAGAGAAGATTAATCAACCAAGACATGTTAAATAAAACATCTTTCAATACTTAAGGCAATAACCAAATAAGATCAGATTCATTAACCAAAACATGAATAATAAAACATCATTAAATAGTTCAAGCAAGAACATAAAGCATTAAACCATAACCAAATAGGATCAGATTAATCAACCAAAACATTTAAAAGAAAACATACATAAATACTAGGAACAAGAACATAAAGCCAGAACCAAATATCCACACTCTGACTCCAGCCAACAATATATACAAATAACCTGAGAGAACTTAGAGAAGCAAATGAAAAATTGAAAATCTAAAGTAAATAAATTTAACATAGCACCAGATAGGAGGGGCAATAAGTTAAACTTACAGTGGACTGTAAATCTTACTTCAAGCAAAGATCTGTATGCAAGCTCTTCAGAAGGTTTTTTTTTCACAATTTTCAGATATGAAATATAAATATTTGTAAACAATAGCAAAATCAATATAGGATCAAGTTAATAGCCTAAGGCCCTAACAGGGCATAGTCTGCCATTACAAAATAAAAAATAAATAAAGCATAAACTTATCAATCAAAGTGATAGACAGTCACAAAAGCATGCATAGACAACTAGTGATGTATGGCAGAACAGTCAACAATGTCACACCAATAACCACTTAGGAGTTCGGCATACTGTGTACTTAGATGATTAGATTTAGATCTACAATGGAACAATACTACAATGTATAAAGTGTTAGGAGAGAAACAGATTGAATCCTCGAAAATACTTAGATAAGTTAATAACTAGATAAATGGCTCCAAATTTGCCAAGTTCCCAACCAAATGCTAAAGAACCTAGGTAATTAACTCATAGACGGACAAATTAACGAACTAGAGAACCACGAAATCAGGGATTCAATTTATTGAGAGTCATAAATGTATACAATTAATGACCCATTTGTCGAGGCGCAGTTGCATCTGCTAGGGTTTCTCGCAGTTACAACCGATATCACTCTCGGCCAGTCGAGAATCCCTAGCTGCAAGCATTTGAGAATCAAGGCATTCCATGCAAATCGAATAGGAGGGTGTAAGCATAGGAGGAAGCTAAGGTTTCTCGATAGCTCTGAGAGAAGGTTTGAAGGAGTGTCAAACTATGAAAGTGAAACGGTTGAAGGAGAAATGAGATGACTCGATGAGCATTAGAGCATCACGTTACCCTAGCTTTAGGGTATGGAATCAACGGCTCACAATTCTGATATAAAGATCCAACAGCCTTAGGCCCTCAATAGCTCCACACGTAACACATACATGTGACTAGGCTAAACTCACAAATTAAAGTAACTACTAAATTAAATACTAAGTCTATTTCAAAAAAAAAAAAAAAAGTACTATAGTCTATAAATTATAATACATGTTAATTGTTATATACTATAAAACTAGGAAGTAGTGTTGTAAAAAAGAAAAAAAACTAGATTAATATTTAATACATGTTATATATATATATACACTATAAGTAGTAATACATGTTAAATTATAATACATGTTAAATATTGATACAAGGTCTTATATTTGCATAAATCATAATATTATTTATGCTTGTAGTTATAACGCATATGTAAGAATTAATACTAGACTACTACTACTAGTTACTACACCATAGACACTAGTCTAGTAGTCTACTAGTATGAGCTTAATTATTAATATTAATAGATATTAATACTAAATATGTATATTACTTTGTAGTTTATATAATCTTATGAATACAATATTACTACTAATTAATCTTATATAAAGTAAGAAGATTAATAACTAGTAATACACTAAAGTTTTTTTTTTATATTTTATTTTAGTAATATTGTAAATTCTTTAATAGTACTTCATAAAATGATAGAATCATAAGTACGTAGTAAGTTATAAGTTAATAAATTATGACTCTAGTCTATAGCCTATAGCTTGTAAGCATAAATTTTTCTATGTCAATTGAATATTTGATAAGAATAAGATATTGAATTGTCATATAAAAATAAATGTGGTGTGTTGAAATGATGAGCAGCAAAGTTGATCTTATATTGCTCAACAAACAATTGTGTTAAAAAAAGAAGTTTGTATAGAGGAGTAGATGCTTCAATTTGGAGAGCTTTCCCATATCCATCGGCAGCTTTCCACACAATTCATTGTCGTATAACTCAAGGTTGGTGAGTTTGGTAAGGTCACCATTGTTTTGACCTATTTAATAATTAATTAGAAATAAATCAACACAACATGATTTAATATTTAAACTCTTTTCAAGTAATTAACTTACATGCATAAACCATTTGACTTTATTAATATAATTTCAAATAAAAGTTAAAATCTATATTTATTAGTAACAACAATATCTTAAAAAAAAAATACAACCACCTACTAACAAAAAGTAACTATATTTTTCAAATTTTAACATATAATAAAACCAATATTACAAACCTTACAATAACAAATATGAGCATAGGTCTAAAATTACAATTTCAATAATAAAAACATAACCATACTAAGAAATACCAATAATATTACAACTCAACAATAATAAAATTATAATTTTAAAATAAAATATAAATAGGTTGATTTCAGATTAAGTGGGTTTACCCGTTTATATAGTGTATTAATGGGTCAACCCGTTTTGATCTGGATCCGTTAACATCAAACTCAAACTCGCTAATTTCGTATCATGTTCGTATTGGATTCATAGATCGTGTCACATATTGTCACTCATAGAAAATCTCAATTCCTAATACAACGTAAAACAATGGAAGCATAACACTTCAAGGAAAGAAAACTGTAAATTTATTCCCGATTGGGCATGTCTTTATACAGACATCGAAGCACCATTTCAAGCAAGATAGATGACTTTTGAAAAACAGTCAAAGCACCATTCCAGTCAAGATAGGAGACTTGAAAATTGTAAATGACCACTGGACGACGGTCATGGTTGGTCGAGCAGTTACAGGCAGTCTATAGCCGTCACTAAACGTTTTCATGATATAAATCGTCGGATCGTATAGGCAAATAACGGTCATAATTCAATATTGACCGTTAGATTTGTCTTATTTCTCGTTGCATCGGGCGAGCTCATTGCTCGGGATGAGTTAGTGACACGATTCATTGTACAATTTTTATTGCAAATTCGCCTACTCTGTTTTTTTTTCCAACGTGGAACTTTTCCAAAGGTAGATTAAACAATATTAAATTCGCATATTTCAATTAAATAAACTCATATATTAGAGAGTCGCAAAAATAATTCTAAGTTCCAAAGTCTGTTTCAAAAGAGCCCCTAAGATATGTATTTGAATAATTATGTTATGGTAGTGATTGTTGACGGGAAAGATAACGTATGGATCTTTCCAATGAAATCTTTAAAACAATTTATTCTTAAAAAAATTGCACAATGAGCTAATCCTAAATGGGTGAAAGCTGAGGGAGTTAGACCACATATATAATTATATATATAAAAAAAAGTGTTTGGAGATCATTTCATTATTTATTTATTATTAGTTGGAGGGGCGCCCACGTGGGGCTGACCCCTCCTGCTAGGTAACACATGGCTTTAAGCCATGCGTTACTTGTTACATATCTTGTGTAACGCATGGCTTAAAGCCATGCGTTACACAAGACAATTGAAGGCTGGCCTTTAAGGCCAGCCGTGCATAGGAGGACTATATATAGTCCTCCTCAATTGTGTTTTTTGGTACCCATCTAAAAAAATAGAAAAAAGACTCTCTCTCTTTTTGTTCTCTCTTGATAAAATATTTAGGCTGTAGATTTGTAAGTGTTACTCTAGTTCCATACTACGTAGTACACTTTCGCCACTAAGAGGAAGCGCTTGGAGTTTATCAATCTGGAAAAACTTGTGGAGCAATTCTTTAAGCTGAGCTTGAGGTACTTTTCCGCTGTGCATTCTAACATTGGTATCAACTGTGGAAAGAATGGCCACTTCGCTCGTGACTGCACTGAGCCGAAGAAGGTACACTCTGACTTTTCTCGCATTGTTTTTGTAACTAGCCATGTGATGGTTGCTCACTCCTATCCTGTGTGGACTGTTGATTCAGGAGCGACCGAACACATAGCGCGAGATAGAATTAGATTTGTTGAGTATCGCCGGATTCCAGCTAGGAGTCGTGATATCAAGGTGGGGAATGGAGCTAGCGTTGAGGTACTGGGACTTGGTACCTACAAGCTAGACTTGCGGGGTGGCCGCATTCTTTTCCTTCACAATGTGCTATACGCTCCCGAGATCCGACGAAACTTACTTTCTGTAGTCACTCTATTAAGACTTGGTTTTCGTATTGTATTTGAAAACAATTATGTTTCCTTTTATTTGGGCCATGTGTTTTATGGCAATGCTTTTCTACAAGACGGTTTTATGATATTGAATTTAGATTATTCAAATATAAATGAGTCAATTGCTTTTCTTTCTACATCTGATAATTTGGATTCATATAAATGGCATGCTAGGCTTGGCCATATAGGGCAAGATAGAATGACTAGGTTAGCTAGAGAAGGCCTTATAGGCAATCTCGCTAAGGTCATCTTACCCACATGTGAACATTGTCTAATGGGAAAAGCTAAGAGAAAACCGTTTGGAAAAGCCACAAGGGCATCTTTTCCACTGCAATTAGTCCACTCAGACATCTGTGGTCCAATGAGTGTGAGGGCAAGACACGGAGGTGTCTACTTCATCACATTTATAGATGATTTTTCACGTTACGGTCATGTCTACTTAATCTCCCATAAGTCTGAAGCATTGGAATGCTTTAGGCGATATCTAAAAATGGTTGAGAATCAGTTAGACAAGAGTTTAAAAGCTCTAAGAACTGACCGAGGACGAGAATATCTCTCTGAGCAATTTAAAAGGCTCTGTGATGAAAAAGGAATCAAAAGACAGTTGACGATGCCGAATACGCCCCAGCAAAATGGCGTGGCGGAAAGGAGAAATCGAACACTGCTTGAGATGGTTAGGTCAATGATGGCGCAAGCAAACCTACCAATTTCTTTTTGGGGGGATGCACTTTTGACTGCTGCCTACATCCTTAACCGAGTGCCCTCCAAATCAGTAACTTCCACCCCATATGAACTATGGATCGGCGAGAAACCCAATTTGAGTAACTTGCGGCCATGGGGTTCAACGGATTTTGTTCACAATCTTTCTCATAAGTATGGGAAGTTAGGCCCTAGAGGGAAGAAGTGTATCTTTATAAGGTACTCAGAACACTCTAAAGGGTATGTATTAATAGGTGAACAATCTGATGGAAGTGTGACTGAGATTGAGTCACGAGATGTGGATTTCATTGAAGATGAGTTTCCAAGTAGAGGTGAGGTTGATAGGAGTTTAGAACTTCATGAGATTGTAGAACAAGAAGAAAGTTCTCCAAGGAATTTAGTTGAGAATGAGGAAGAAATTCTTCAAGCTCCTACAAGTTATTTGAATCCGAGTGGGAACACATCACTTGTCAATCAATCACAACAACCTCAGCCGCGTAGAAGCACACGCGAAAGTATTCCCCGTCGTCGTTTTGAGATTGAAGGGGAAGCTTTTATGGTAGCTCCGCATGATGATGACGAGCCTAGGACAATTTATGAGGCTCTCTCATCTTCTACAAAAGATGAGTGGATGAAAGCTCTTAATGATGAGATTGAGTCTATGAAGATTAACCAGGTCTGGGATCTGGTTGATCTACCAATAGGACGTAAGGCTATTGGGAACAAATGGGTTCTTAAGGTCAAACGCAAGTCGGATGGATCAATAGATAAGTACAAAGCTCGCTTAGTGGCGAAAGGATATACCCAACAGGAAGGTATAGACTATGAGGAGACTTTTTCACCAGTGGTGAGGTTTGCCTCAATTCGCCTGATTCTAGCTATAGTAGCAAACATGGATTTGGAACTCTACCAGATGGACGTTAAGATAACATTTCTCAATGGAGAACTAGATGATGAGATCTATATGGATCAACCAACTGGTTTTGTGGTCAAAGGTCAAGAGCGCAAAGTGTGCAAGCTCAAACGATCTATATATGGCCTAAAGCAATCATCTAGACAATGGTACCTCAGATTCCATCGAGCCATTCTCTCGAATGGGTTTACGATGATCACAGAGGATCATTGTGTTTATGTCAAAAGGTCTAAGAAGAGTTTCATTATGTTGTCATTATATGTTGACGACATACTACTAGCTGGAAATAATAAAGGGTTGATAGTCGCCACAAAAGAGTGGTTATCCTTCCATTTTGAGATGAAGGATATGGGTGAAGCAGAATACATTTTGGGAGTTAAGATCTACAGAGATCGCTCAAAGAGACTTTTGTGTTTGTCTCAACAGACTTACATAAAGAAAGTCCTCGAGCGTTTCCTAATGAATGGATGTAAACCCATTGACACCCCTGTTGCAAGGAGCGAGAACTTGTCTAAAGTGATGTGTCCTAAGACTCAAAAAGAAAAGGAAAAGATGGCTCGTGTCCCTTATGCTAATGCTGTGGGTAGTCTGATGTACGCAATGATGTGTACTCGACCTGACATATGCTATGCAGTTGGCTTAGTGAGTAGATTCCAATCAAACCCCGGACTAGCTCACTGGAAAGCGGTCAAAAGGATTATGCGATATCTCAAGGGAATTGCGGACTATGTGCTGTGCTATCAGGGTTCAGATTTGCAGCTAAGAGGTTACAGTGATGCCGATTGGGGCAGCGACCTAGATGAGCGCAAATCAACCACTGGGTATGTCTTTCTGCTCAACCAAGGCGCCATTACGTGGAGCAGCAAGAAACAACCCTGTATAGCTTTATCCACCATGGAGGTAGAATACATAGCTTGTTCTGCAGCAGTTCAAGAAGCTGTTTGGTTACGGAGGTTCCTCAAGCATTTAGACATTGGCACGGATACTTCAGATCCGGTGACAATATTCTGCGACAGCATGGCAGCTCTCGCATATGCTAAGGACTCAAAGTATCATGGAAGAACCAAACACATAGATATCAGATATCACTACATCAGAGACATGATAGCGCAAAAGGAAGTGGTTCTGAAACATCTTTCTACGAATCGCATGGTTGCTGATCACTTAACGAAGCCTATAGCAAGAGATGTCTTCGAGGCTCATGTTAGGAATCTAGGACTGCGTAGACTATAAATGTAATTTGTGTTTCAAATGACATAAAGATGTAACATTTCCTTTGGGATATTAATACAATATGATTCAGTTCTTGTCTTTATCGTATTGTTTTTAATACACATACACAAGATATGTCAACAGGCTTAGATCGGCTCACTCACACGAGCGATCGCCTCTAGCGCTTAAGTAACGAGTAGAGATGAGACATTGTGTCCCTAGGTACTTGTCCAAAGGGATAAGTTGGTTGACACAAAGTTATGTCGCCTTAGTGGGAGCTAAGATGAGGTCCATTGATAGGACTATGCATGGGTTACCCCACCATCCATGTAACCTGTAGTAAGCCAGATGCGAATTCCTCTTTGACGTCTTGGAGACGTTCAAATTGAGGAATTCGGGTTAGACGCTTAAGGAGCGGCTAGACTAAGATCTGTACGGTGTTGATATAGACATATGCTCTTTGAGAAAGAGAAATCCACCGTAGCATGTGTTTCATACTATATGTGCTTATACGACCATATGAGTAAGTGAGTAAAATATTTCCCTCTTTCTCACTGTGTGAGTCTCATTTCTTAAAAAATGTCCTTTACTTTTGACTATGTCACGAGATGGAGGTTGTGATGTTTGCTACTTTGACATGCTGTCTATGGCCATGATTGATACGGTCTAAAGAGGCATTGTTGGGAAAGCAGTTCGACCAAAATTGAGTGATATGAGTGTAAAGGGAAGACTATTCGATATCGTATCTTCGATAGTGTTTGCTGACGTCATACAAATGACGCTACATCTTGGTAGCGGCTAAAGGTTGTGAACACATTGAAATATATGGAGGTAGTCAAGCATTGTTCTGAGTTTTTCTTTAAAAAAAAAAAAAAAACTCAAGAGGGTTCGAAAATGCTTGATCTTGATGCGATCGAATAAGTCTAGGACATGACCAGACACTTTAGGGATGTTACTATGCTGGTCTTCTCTGGGAGAGATTTGGTGTATGTACTCCCTCCTTTCTACAATTGTGCTTGGTGGTCGCACGGCCTATTTATTTGTATGAACAAGATTGAGAACATTAGAGAGATGCTGACCTGGGGTCATGCCCACTGTGTGCGAGTGGGAGATATTAGTTGGAGGGGCGCCCACGTGGGGCTGACCCCTCCTGCTAGGTAACGCATGGCTTTAAGCCATGCGTTACTTGTTACATATCTTGTGTAACGCATGGCTTAAAGCCATGCGTTACACAAGACAATTGAAGGCTGGCCTTTAAGGCCAGCCGTGCATAGGAGGACTATATATAGTCCTCCTCAATTGTGTTTTTTGGTACCCATCTAAAAAAATAGAAAAAAGACTCTCTCTCTTTTTGTTCTCTCTTGATAAAATATTTAGGCTGTGGATTTGTAAGTGTTACTCTAGTTCCATACTACGTAGTACACTTTCGCCACTAAGAGGAAGCGCTTGGAGTTTATCAATCTGGAAAAACTTGTGGAGCAATTCTTTAAGCTGAGCTTGAGGTACTTTTCCGCTGTGCATTCTAACATTTATTTTAAAGGCCGTCCTAAATATATGTAAAAAGGAAAAAGAAAAGATAGGCTGGGCTTTTATCTCTCAAGAATAGGCTAACTACTACCACAAATAAATCATTTATAGAGGGCAGCTAAAGTATTTTGACCTGTCATTTGACATTTGAAGCATCAAAAGCATTAAAATCCTCATTATGTCTGGTTTATTTTTACAACACATCTCATCTCATCTCATTTAATTATTACAACTTTTTCAAATTTTCACACAAATTAAAATAAACAATTCAACTTTTTCAAATTTTAAAAAAATATATTCTAATAATATTTTAGTCAATTTTAAACTTTTATCTAAATTTATCTCATCTGCAAAATCAAACGAGACTTAAACTCACATTACTTGAAATATCTACCGTTTATGAGATTTGGTAAGGAAGGAAAGTTGAGTCATCGTTATGTAGGACCGTTTGAGATTTTGACAAAAGTCGGTCCAGTTGCTTATCAAATTGCATTATCTCCTGCACTTTCTAGAATACATAGATGACTTCTCTCATTATAGCTAGTCGTATCCTCTTCAATCCAAAGATGCAACTTATGAACGTTTTATCAAATTCAAAACCCTTGTTGAAGACCAGTTTTGCTAAAAGAATCCAAAAACTTCAATTTTATGGTGGTGGGGAGTATACTTCCTTTCGGTTTCAATCCTTCTTGACTCACATTAGCATAGTTAATAGAAAGTCATGTTCTCATGAGTAAGGGAGCTTTGGGCAGACGGAATTGCAGTCACGTATATCGGTTTAGAGTACTTGATAGGGCGTAAGCGCATGCAGCCACGTAAAGCAAGAGATTCTGCCCTTCTATATATCAATATTGCTTGTTTAAAATCAGCAATTAGAATTGAAACACCATATATCCATCAACATATGGTCCTTCTCCTTTTGTAGTCACCATTGTTATGAATAATGCCAAAAGGAAGAAATTTATTCTTTCTAAGATTATTAATATTTTTTTGTATATGTATAATATTAATCGAGTTACACGTGTTTTTATAACATTCATTCACCTCATTAGTGGCCTAGCTAATAGTGGGAGATTTATATGACATTAATGACAGAGCATGGGAGTGAAATAGCATCTCTAACCGTTCCCCAAAATGCAAAAGTATCAAAATCATACATCTTTAATGATATCATGCATGGTAACTTCAGCTAGCTTAAACGGTGAGTGCTTTTTTTTAGTCCTTATGAACTACATATCAACTCATGTGAACGTATGTCAAACGAAAAGGAATTAAGAAGTATGGTTTGCACAATCCAAATTATTAGATTCCTCTACTTTATATCTAAAAGAGTAATGCTAGATATAATTTTAAACTGTTCAAGTCCTGCATACTCTTTGAAAAACAAATGGGGTCCATTATTAAAAAATAATTTTTATGTATGACATCCATTTCTTTCAAAAGTAGTATTATGCGGGACTTATACACGACTAGGATTATAAATATCATTAAATAGGTGAAAAATAAGCAGTGTTACTCTCATCATGATGGTCGGATCTTAATCGAAGGTGCTAAATATCATGTTTAGATAGTTTGAGAGTGTATTAATTAGTGGCAACCTAATACCACTAAAAGAGACACGGCCAGTGTTACATAGAGTTGGTCTTTTAAATTATCCAAAAATGGAAGTACAAAACTCTCCAATTACGGCTAAAGTAAAAGGACCACAAACTCCCCAAAAACCAATAATAAAGCCAAACACTACCTTCAGACCGTGGAATTGTATGTTCATATCTTTCTCATCCTCAATTCCCTTATGATATGTGTTGTCCCTAGTAATATGGCCACAATCAGGAAGTGGTGCACCACAAAGTCCAAGATTGCCCTCATATGCAGAAGCATCAAAACTTTGGAGTTGAGTTCCTGTTGGTATTTGTCCATGCAGATTATTGTTTGTGTTAGAAATACTAAATCAAATTACATAGAGAAAGCGATATTACCTTGTTGGCAAATCGTAGATCAAGTGCGATTGTTCTACGAATTCTCCATCATAGTTGTTGTTCATCCGAAATGCCCTCTTATCGATGGTGGAGTATGCTACATGGTAATACAAAAGCAACACTCACAAATTCCACATCCTAGATGTCGGGACTAGAGAGAATTCTTTTGAGAGATTTTCTATTTTGTTCCACACACACACACTTCTCATCCAAAGGGGGAGGGGCTATTATAAATGGCCATTCTAAGTGTAACCCTAGCCTATTAAGGGCCAGTCATCAAGGCTCATAAAGTGGCTTAAGAGCGACTTCATAACCCCCAAGAGAAGGGGAAGGAGTGCCTACTATGGGTACCCTTTTCTTACATCTCCCACTCAAGTGGAGTGTCGAGCGAATATCAAGCGAACACTAGGAGTTTATTTCACTCGAGTGACAATCGAGCGAATAATCTGTTTGGACTTCGCTCAAGCTAACTGTCAAGCGTACCTCAAGCGAACTCTTTGCCTGAGTTTTGCTCGAGCCAAGGTCAAGTAACAGTCGAGCGAAAAATCTGTTTGCACCTTTTCCAACTCAAAACTAGACTCCACACAAAACACAATAGGAGATTTACGACAATAATAGATCAACATGGGAGTGAGATAGCTAGCATATGAACATCTAAGTATCGTTCCCCAAAATGCAAAAAGTATCAAAATCATATATCTTTAATAATATCATTCATGGTAACAATAGCTAGCCTAAACAGTGAGTGCTTTTTTTAGTCCTCATAAACTACATATCAACTGTGAACATACATCATAAACCAAAAGGAAGAAATATGCAGGTTTGCATCAACAAAATTACCATATTCCTGTTCTTTATATTTAAAAGAATAATGTTAGATACAGTCTCAGAATATGCAAGTATCACGTACTCTATTTGAAAAAAGGGAGTCCATATTTAAAAAATAACTTTTTTCATGTGGGTCCTAAATTTATCCATTTTTTTCAAAGGCAATGTGCGAGACTTGTACATGACCCAGAATTGCAAATATGATTAAATAGATTAAACATAACTAGTGTTACCCTCATCAAGATGGTCAGATCTTAATCAAAGGTGCTAAATATCATGTTTTGATAGTTTGGAGTGTAATGTGTTGGTTCTGATATTTGGATTACATGAATTGTGTAAAACCTCTTGCAGTACTTTGAGAATGCAAAGTATCTTTATTCCTTAACAAAAAGGATCAAAAGCAGGAAAACTAAAGTTGAAACATATGTGAGATATTGGATTGACAACAAACTCTAAAGAGACCAAGTATATTTATTATTCAACGCATAAAGTCACACTTATAGCCTTCTCTTCAATCTGGCTAAAGATACAGCTAGAGTTACATGGAGTCGACTTTTAAGTTGTTAAGAAATCGAAAATATGCAATTCTCCAATTAGGGCTAAAAGCCAATGAGCCACAAACAGCCCAAAATCCAGTAATGATGTCAACCACCATAGTTATATGAAACCATGGGATTGTGTGTCCATCTTCCTCATCTCGAATGTCCTTATCAGTATTGTTGCCATTAGGCACATGGCCACACTAGGCTGAAAAACCGACCTATCGGTTTGGTTTTGGGCCCAAACCGAAACCGATTGATAGGCTTATTTGGAGGGGCCAAACCGGCCGATCATGGGGGGGGGGGGGGGGGGGGGGGGGGGGGGAACCGGCCAGTTCATTGTCGATTTATCGGTTTGGGCCAAAGTTTTAGGGCCGGTTTGAGCCACCTTGTCTGAGCCATTTTAAGACCCAATTCAGCCACTTTTCGGGCTCAATTTGTTATTCAAGATCATCTACATTTAGAATTTTTTTGTAGAATTTGTAAAATTAATTTTATTTATTCAATTTCTTTTTAATTTTAATCATGCCATGTATATACTATTAGTAACTAATAACTACTACATATATACTACTGAGTAGCACCGCTCATTTATACCGTGTTTTTATTTTTTTTCATATTTTTTTAATATATTTAAATATTTTTAAAAAAATAAAAAAATACACCAATACACTTAAAATCACTTCCTTAATCACCAAGTAAAAAAAAAAAAAAGAAAGAAGAATTTGTCAGAGCGGTATATTGTAGCGGTCAAGTAGAGGCGGCAGACAAGCTTTTCTCATTACTAATTACTAGATAAAAAAATAAAAAAAACTCCACTAGATGTTTAATACACATTACAAACAAGACAAATTGTCATAAGCAAGTAAGCAATAAATAACAATTATTCTTGAATAAAACCCAGAAAATCTTCATTCTTTAACTGCAGTCTTCGACTCTTCAATCATCAATAGTTGTAATGTATGATACTCCTAACTCTATAAGAAAAACACCAAATAATCAATATTAATAAATTAGGATAATGAAAAAAAAATTAAATTAAATTAATATGGAAATTGAATGAGAAAAATGTATTACCAGATTCTACTACGCTCTCAACATTATCCATGGAGTCTTGAATATCAATTGGCGTTGACGGATGTCGCAACCAATTCTGGGTACAACTAAGTGCCTCAACTGTAAGACCCCGCATTTTAGTATATTTTTACTAAAGGATTATTTTTATTTATTTAAAAATTTATTCTCGTATTTTAAAATTGGTTGGATTTTTAGTGAGATTATTTTTATGATTTTAATTTGGTGAAAATTAATTTTTATGTGCTTTCTTATTAATTATTTATTGTTGTACATTTAAATTGCTTTTCATATTAAATTAATTACTGTGGGATTTAATTATTTCAATTTCATTTTACCATTATGTTTAAATTATTTTATTTAACTTGTTGTTTTAAAATCTTTTCCGTTGGATCATTTTTGTGACCCAAGTTATGAGGATTAGACCTCATTTCTTTCTCTGCATTTTTCTTTTCCTCTCTTCTTTTGCTTTTCTTTTTCTTTTATTCTTCTTTCCTTTTTCTTTCTTCTTCTTCCTTCCCCTCCCGCACGACCCAGCCCCCTCTCTCCTGTGGGTCATTCTTCGTCCGCCCAGCCCGCCGCCGTGTGCTGGCGGTGGTCGACACCGCCTGGCTCCCGAGCTTCCCCAACCACTGGCGACGCTACCCCTCCGATCTCAACTCCATTTGAGCTGCCGTTAGCCACCACGAGCCCACTGAAGCCGCGACATTCTTTCTGCCGCTGCGCCGCCGTCGCACCACCATTGGCCACCATCTTCTCACCACATCATCCTCGACCTCTTGGCAACCCACTGGACCCAACCCCAGCTCCGATCCGCCACCGGTGAAGCTCCACCATCTACATTTCTGATTTGGGTATTTTGGTCTTCTACCGCCCATTGCGCCGCCACCCACGTCCAACCTTCACTACCACTAGTTTCACCGACCTCTTTAGGCTCTAACCTATCAATCTTGAGTCTTCGTTTGCACCCGTTGAAAAGTTGGATATTGTGACCCATGGCCACAGTGTATTTTACACTGTGGTGTTGCTCAGACGTCGCCTTTTTCAGCTTCGTGATCCTTCGAAAATTGCTATATAGCGCTGTAAGTATTTCTTCAAAGAATTCTTGTGAATTTAATGTATTTTTGCACTAACACATTTCACTGTATTCGAACTGTTGATTAGTTTTGCCGGACTGAATCCGAAGAGTACGGGGGTCGGATGGATTGGTGATTGGAGTTGTTTGGTTGGATTTGATTGGATTGGTAATTGTTGGTTTGGATATTGTGTTGGTTCATGTACATTGCATTTGGCACGCATGATCATGTTTGTAAAGGAAAACTAGGTTTTTGTGTATTGCATTCATGTTCATGTGTTTATGAAAACTTGATTTTCATGTGAGTATGAAATTTGGGTGCGTGTGTATCACGACCCCAAGCCGAGATGGGGCATTATCTCGGTGGAGCTCCTCTGGTTACTCGGGAGCGGAATATACTGAGTAACATCCCCTGGATTGTCGCCGGGCGACAATGGGATTGGACGAGAGATTCGTGCCGACTCCGTGGTCCTTCTGCTGGCGGGGACTAGAGGATGTCTGGCCACGTACGCGCTGGGCGCAGAACTGGGCATCGCTCGTTGCGTAGTGTGAGTGCTTGGCCATGTACGCGCCGGGCGTGGAACTGAGCACCGCTACGAAGCCAGGACGTGCGGATGGTCCATAGGGGAGGCCATGGTGCATAGGGTAATAACGGATTAATTGGCTATTTTCTGGGAAAGTAGTGTGCGTTGGATTTTGTGTAAATCATTTTCTGGGAAAATGTTTTACGGATTATTTTTGGGCCAAATGGGATTTTGGCATGTGTTGGAAAGTTATCATTTTCGGGGAAAATGATGTTTTGAGGAAAAATGCATATTTCATCATATGCTTGCATGTTGGTTGCATTAAATGCATTTTATTCTTGAGGATTATTTTTGGTTATACTTACCTGCGATACTATTTTGTGGTAACGCAGATTTTGATGCAGATGAGGAGGAGGAGGAGGGCGAGCCTGAGGAGACGGCTCCGCCTGAGGAGTGATCTGGGATCACTCGTTTGTTTATTTGAAAACTATTGTATTATATTTTTATGGATGACTGTATAACTGCTATTTAAATTTTTACTGATGTTTGATTGTAAATAAATTCTGGTACTTAGTTGACTATCCGCTGCGTTATTTTATTTGTACACTGTTGCATGTACACACACTGGCACGTCGTTGGGATGTGTGACCGTATTGTCACCATCCTGGCATCTCGATCCCTGTGTATTTATATAAGGGGGATTGAGGGCGCCACAAGTGGTATCAGAGCAGTTCGACTCTGGGTAAAACCACATGTCCCTTAGGATAGTACCAGAAAATTATTTTTATTATTATTTTAAAATAATAAAATTTTTGTTTAAGTGGTGTAAGTTAAGTTATTTATTTTATATTATGAGTTTATTGCTATTTTATTTTATGTTATTTGATGTTATTTGATTTTATTGCTTTAATTAGTGTTTACCTTTGGTTGAGTATGGTTTTATTGGCTTTATTTATTTTATTGTATAATAATTTTGTTGTTTATTTATTTTATTGTATAATAATTTTGTTGTTTATTTATTTTATTGTATGTCATTTTAATTTAATTGTTTTATTTTATGGCGGATTATTTTATTGTTTTATTTATTTTATTGTGAACTACTTTGTTGATTTTATGCATTTTGTCGTATGTTATTTTATTTATAGAATTTTATTTTATTTTGTTTTGTTCGAAATTGAAAGGCAGGTTAAGGGTTATGTTATGACAGGAAGATGGTAAGACTGAGAAGGCCATTGTTAGGCTTAAACATTGGTGTAGTAGGTCTGAACTCTTGGTGATTGGCTGTTTTAATATCAAGGCTTGAACATCAGGGTCTGGGTGAACTCTTTGGATTAGGTACTCAAGTTGCTGCTAGGGAGGGGAATAGTTTTTAATTGCTTAGAATAATTGAGGTTTTAGGTTCTGTAGAATTTATATAGTGAGTCTATGGGTAGGAGGTTGTAAGTTCAACGAATGTCAATGTTAGATTTATGAGGAGTTCATCTAAGGTTTGAGGTCCCATAGATTTTAGGAAATAAGTTAATGGGATTTAAGCTGGTAGGTTCAACAAGTAATTAAGGGATTACTTAGATTAAAAGTTTTTGATCTTGTCGACCTCAATAAGCAATTTGATAACATTTGGAGTTTTAGAATTTACAAGTTTTATAAGGCGAATGTTTTAGATTTAAGATCATCGATCTTGAGGATTTCAGGAAATGATTTATATCTGGGTTAAGGTTTTAGAATTGCAGAGTTGAAGGGCTGAATTAAAATAGGATTGATAAGAATTGAGTTACTGATATGAGAATATTTTTTTTCAGGCGAGAATTTTCTTAGAGATGGAAGGTAATGATCTAGTTTGTTTATTTTCTGAGGATTGAAGATGTTGATCTAATTTGGTTAAATAATTATTTTTAGCTTGGTGTTACAGTGCCAGGTTAATGATTTAATCCATATTAAATTTTAAGGAAAATAGATGGTGCGGATTTAGGAAATGATTTTTGCTGATTTCGAGGATATAGGTCTAGTAATGAAAATGGTAAGGATGATCACTTGCACGTTTGGAGGATTATTGGTTTTGGCTGAGGTGCATGAGATTGATGCGTAGAAATGGTGTGTGTATGCATTTCGGAGTGTGTAGTCGAAACGGATTACTTAATGGAATGACGGTTGACAATAATTATTGTGATTATCTATAGGAATTAATTGTGACTTGAGGTTACCTAGGAATTTAAATTTTTGAGGCTATACTTTCTTTTGGAGTTTGAGCATCTAGTTGGTTGAATGAAGGACATTGTTATTTAACTTGAAGAGAGATTGATGGGATGTCATGTATGGTGTATGATAAGATCTTCGAAGTTGAAGCTTAGGCATCAATAGTGAATAATATTTTCAAGTATGTGGGTTAATAAAGCATTAGGATCCTTGGGTGTTGTGCAATGGCTTTTGGTGGATTGAATATTTGAGCAGTATGGCTTGCCTTGAGGTTTAATAGTGATGTACTATTGAAGGAACTAATTATGTTAATACTAGCTTATTGGAGTAGAAATAGGTGGGCGAGTTACCAAGATGGTTTCGATAATGTTTTGGTGTACTCAATGGTGGTTCGTAGTGAGTTTAGTCACCGCTAGATCAAATGTTCAAAATGTAGATGATGAGCTTTCGGGTTTAGGTTGTTAGGTAGAAGTCTCTAGGCACTCTTTTTGATTCGCTAGGTTGGAATTGAGTCTTTTAAAATATGCTTCTTATTGTAGATGAGATGAATGTATTTTGGGTTAAAGTTGCTTATTTTCAATTTGAGATGTTGAGGTTGTTTGATATTGATTTTCTGTCAATGATCATGGGTGTATTTTATGGAATTTGATTTTGATCAAGGCAGCTGGAGTTAATTGAGGAATTTGAATTATAACTCGTGGTTTTGGGAGAGAGTATTTTTTTACCAAATTGTGATAAGAGTTTTGGTTAGTAGGAATGGAGTCACCTTGTACTCGATGGTGTTAGTTTCATGAGGACGTAAGTTTTATGCATGCGGCGAATATCAGAGTGCGCAGCAGAAGAATGGTATTTTTTTGTTGTAGTCAGGAGTTCAAATTGTGCTGATTTGAAGAATTAATGGTGACTTGAATTTTGAGAAGATACTTGTGATTGGAGATTAATCATTTGGTTGTGCAAAATTGGTTACTGATGGTTAACATTGGAAGTGGCTATTAGGTTTCCAATAGTAGAATTCAATGAAGGTTTAGAAGTTGGAGCATAGGAGTTGATTGCAGTTGGCACATTATTGTAAGGGCTTTTGATCATCGGAATTTTTTGGATGTGGTATTAAGGTTCTCGAGGAAATGAGATTTTGGATAGTATAGTCACCTTGGGAATACTGGTTGTGATGTGCCACTGGGAGACTAATACGAGTATATTGGATATCGCCATGTTTATTGAGAAATGTGCCACGTGCTGTCAAGTTAAGGCTGAGCATCAAAAGACCTACTGGTAGACTTCAACCTCTCCCTATTCCAGAGTGGAAGTGGGATGATACTTCTATGGATTTTGTTGTGGGTTTGCCGAGGACTCCTAGCGGGAAGAACTCTATTTGAGCGATTGTTGATTGGTTGATCAAGAGTGCTTATTTCTTGCCTATTATTAATATTGACTCTTTGGGTAAGTTGACTCGGTTATATGTCAAGGAGATAGTACGTTTGCATGGAGTACCCAAGAGTATCGTGTCGGATCGGGATCCGTGGTTCACATCCCGTTTTTGGAATAGCTTGCAGGCAGTTTTAGGCACTAAGTTGAAGTTTAGTACTATGTATCACCCACAAACAAACGATTAATCAGAGCATACTATTCAAGCTCTTGAGGTTATGTTGTGGTCTTATGTCATAGGAATTCCAAGGAAGTTGGGAGAATCACTTACCGCTTATTGAGTTCTCTTATAATAACAGTTTTCATTCCTCCATTCAGATGGTCCCGTATGAAGTTTGGTATGGATGAAGTGCAGATTGCCTTTATGTTGGGATGAAGTTGGCGAGAACAAATTGTTTGGGCTTGAGATAATTCAAGAAATGAAGGATCAAGTTCAGCTTATTAGGAAGAAGATGGCTGAAGCGCAAAGTCGCCAGAAAAGTTACGCAGATACAAGAAGAAGAGACTTATCCTTTGATGTAGGTGATTGGGTTTATCTTAAAGTCTCTCCTATGAAAGGCGTTAAGCACTTTGGTAAGAAAGGAAAGCTTAATCCAAGATATGTTGGCCATTTTCAGATCGTAGAGAAAGTTGGGTTTGTTGCTTATAGAGTGGCATTGCCGGACTATTTTGGTGGTATGTTCTTAGTCTGCTCTTAGTTGAATCTTATTCCTGTCTTAGTCTTAATGTTGACCTTGCCAATTTCGAGGACGAAATTTTATTTAAAGGGGGGAGGATGTAACACGCTGCATTTTAGTGTATTTTTACTAAAGGATTATTTTTATTTATTTAAAAATTTATTCTCGTATTTTAAAATTGGTTGGATTTTTAGTGAGATTATTTTTATGATTTTAATTTGGTGAAAATTAATTTTTATGTGCTTTCTTATTATTTATTTATTGTTGTACATTTAAATTGCTTTTCATATTAAATTAATTACTGTGGGATTTAATTATTTCAATTTGACTTTACCATTATGTTTAAATTATTTTATTTAACTTGCTGTTTTAAAATCTTTTCCGTTGGATCATTTTTGTGACCCAAGTTATGAGAATTAGACCTCATTTCTTTCTCTGTATTTTTCTTTTCCTCTTTTCTTTTCCTTTTCTTTTTCTTTTCTTCTTCTTTCCTTTTTCTTTCTTCTTCTTCCTTCCCCTCCCGCACGACCCAGCCCCCCTCTCTCCTGTGCGTCATTCTTCGTCCGCCCAGCCAGCCGCCGTGCGCCGAAGGTGGTCGACACCGCCTGGCTCCCGAGCTTCCCCAACCACCGGCGATGCTACCCCTCCGATCTCAACTCCATTTGCGCTGCCGTTAGCCACCACAAGCCCACTGAAGCCGACTACCACTAGCTTCACCGACCTCCTTAGGCCCTACCCTATCAATCTTGAGTCTTCGTTTGCACCCGTTGAAAAGTTGGATATTGTGACCCATGGCCACAGTATATTTTACACTGTGGTGTTGCTCAGACGTTGCCTTTTTCAGCTTCGTGATCCTTCAGAAATTGCTATATAGCACTGTAAGTATTTCTTCAAAGAATTCTTGTGAATTTAATGTATTTTTGCACTAACACATTTCACTGTATTTGAACTGTTGATTAGTTTTGCCGGACTGAGTCCGAGGAATACGGTGGTCGGATGGATTGGTGATTGGAGTTGTTTGGTTGGATTTGATTGGATTGGTAATTGTTGGTTTGGATATTGTGTTGGTTCATGTACATTGCTTTTGGCACGCATGATCATGTTTGTAAAGGAAAACTGAGTTTTTGTGTATTGCATTCATGTTCATGTATTTATGAAAACTGGGTTTTCATGTGAGTATGAAATTTGGGTACGTGTGTATCACGACCCCAAGCCGAGATGGGGCATTATCTCGGTGGAGCTCCTCTAGTTACTCGGGAGCGGAATATACTGAGTAACGTCCCCTGGATTGTCGCCGGGCGACAATGGGATCGGACGAGAGATTCGTGCCGACTCCGTGGTCCTTCTGCTGGCGGGGACTAGAGGATGTCTGGCCACTTACGCGCTGGGTGCGGAACTGGGCATCGCTCGTTGCGTAGTGTGGGTGCTTGGCCATGTACGCGCCGGGCGCGGAACTGAGCACCGCTACGAAGCCAGGACGTGCGGATGGTCCATAGGGGAGGCCATGGTGCATAGGGTAATAACGGATTAATTGGCTATTTTCTGGAAAAATAGTGTGCGTTGGATTTTGTGTAAATCATTTTCTGGGAAAATGTTTTATTGGGCCAAATGGGATTTTGGCATGTGTTGGAAAGTTATCATTTTCGGGAAAAATGATGTTTTGAGGAAAAATGCATATTTCATCATATGCATGCATGTTGGTTGCATTAAATGCATTTTATTCTTGAGGATTATTTTGGGTTATACTTACCTGCGATACCATTTTGTGGTAACGCAAATTTTGATGCAGATGAGGAGGAGGAGGGCGAGCCTAAGGAGACGGCTCCGCCTGAGGAGCGATCTGGGATCGCTCGTTTGTTTATTTGAAAACTATTGTATTATATTTTTATGGATGACTGTATAACTGTTATTTAAAATTTTACTGATGTTTGATTGTAAATAAATTCTGGTACTTAGTTGACTATCCGCTGCGTTATTTTATTTGTACACTGTTGCATGTACACACACTTGCACTTCGTTGAGGGCGCCACATCAACAGTTCTCGAAGCCAAAGAACTCCAAAAAGGATCAAGTACACAACCTCCCATACTAAATGCTGAGTCTGATGCAACCGTGGAAACAGTCATGGCTAACGCGTCTCATGCAATCCTCGCAAGTATAGGATATTTAAGCTCATTCACTTTCCACCAATTCAACAAGTCAAAAGATTGGCTAAATGCCTCACAACCATCTGATATATACCGGTGAATCTCTATTTTGGTAGTTGTAGATCCAGAGGCAGTCGATGCTAGCAACCACTCATAAAAAAGTCGTGACTCATGATTATCTTCAATGTCATTTGGAAGTGCAGATGCCAGAGGGGAAACATGTTCTTTGCTACTCGAGGAAGAATCAAACATAGTATTATACCCTGCATCCATGTCTAATAATAATTATATCACCCTCGACAACAAATCTTCAGCCCAATTCTGATTATAAATTTTTTTCAAGTGAAAAGTAAGAAGTCCCAACTTATTACGTGGATCAAGGACAACTGCAATCAACAACAACAAATTCATCCTATCCAATGAACCCCAATACTTATCAAATTTCATTCTCATGCTTATGGCCATGCTCATCAAATAAGTATTCTCACTTTTACACAGTTTAATCAACTCTTTTTGGAGCATTCAAATTACTAAAAAACTTGTATTTTTCGTGACATGTAAAGAGCCAGAAAATCGACAAGTGGCATCATAAAACATCTTCAAAAATTTCACAAAAACCCGCACTGTCTCCCACTCATCAGCTCTAGGAGGCCCAATGTTTCCATCTTTACAGTAAGAAAGAAAATTGTAGTCCTCACTCTCCATTCGTCTAAAAGCCTTCTCAAATTTTTCAGCATCCTCAAACATCATGTAAGTTGAATTCCATCGGGTTTGCACATCAAGGCACAACATTTTTTTTTACAATCAATTTTCTTCTTTTCTGCACATCTCTTAAACTTGTCTAATCTTGCAGGGGAGGAGCGTACATATCTAGCCGCATTTCTAACCATTGTAATGGCATCATTATACTCCTTAAGACCATCATTCACGACAAGATTCAAAATATGAGCATAACATCTCATGTGCATATACTTTTCCTCCAACATATTCTCTGTCAAAAAATGTCACAAATATGCAATTGCAGTATCATTTGAACTAGCATTATCAACAGTAACAATAAATATCTTATCAATGCCCCAATGAAGGAGACACGATTCAATATATTTTCCAATGGTATCCCCCTCGATGATTAGGGATTAAACAAAAATTAAATATTTTCTTTTGCAATTTCCAATCATTATCAATGAAATGGGTGGTTAGACACATATAATTAAGATTTTGTACCGATGTCCACGTACCGGTAGTTAATGAAATCCTCATTCCCCCATCTTTAAATAACTTTTTAAGTTTGGTTTTTTCAGATGAAAATAGTTTCATACAATCTCTTACAATCGTCACTCGACATAACACTTTAAATCTAGGTTCAAGCAACCAAACCATCTTCTTAAATCCTTGCCCTTCAACAATTCTAAATGGTAATTCATCGATAATTACCATCTCCACAAGTGTCATCCTCACAGCCTCCTCACTATATTATGGGTTACAAGATTTCTTAAAGAATTATCACTCTCTCCAAACCCATCTGAGGATACCTCACCTGTCAATGTTGTTTAGTATTTATCTAAAGGCCCACATTTTTATAAGGATTTTTGGGACATGAAGGTAGATGGTTTTGCATGGTTGAAGTTTCGTTCCTTTTCGAGTGGCAAGCGTATATCTTGTCACAATAATTACACTTAGCCTTAGGATCATCTACGGAATAACCCTCAATTTTTGTAAAATGGTCCCAAACAATTGACGGATCCTTCCCCTTCCGTCTCTTAAGTAGTGGACAATTACTACTTTTAGGGGCACTTGAAGCCGGGGGTTTTGGTATTTGGGAGTTCGAATCAAGATCAATTGGACTAACGAAGAATCCATCTAACATGTAAAACCAAGAAAAAACAAAAAGTTCAACACAATTGTCAATTACACAATAGCTAGTTTGCAACGAGGCAAACATCACAAATCTAAGATTCTAATCTACATTTTAGATCGCTCATAAATCTCACAAATTATTTTATTTTCAATAAATTATGAACATTTATTGTCAATAAACATCACAAATTATTTCTAAGACATCATAAATTTTACTTTCAATAAATATCACAAATTATTTTACTTTCAACAAAACTGTCAATCAATAAAACTGTCAGTAAAATTTATAACACAACTGTCGTTTGTCAATAAAGTTATGAACATTTATCAAATTACATCTTCAAAAACCACCAATTGTTCATTGTACAAAATCTATAAAACATCTTCATTCCGTGAATGCACACTACACAATCACAACATGGTGTTCAATCAACATGGTGTTCAATCATCAATATTCATCACCGATTCACTATTTCACCATCCCAAACCAGAAAACACAATCCCTAACCCTAGACCTAAATACCACAAGGCACAATGGCACAACCTTTGCCCTCTGGTCCTCTTAGGCTCTTATCAAAAAATAAATTTCAAGAAAATCACTAATCAAACTCATCAATCGACAGTCATCATTAAATTCAAAACAAAATTTCAGAATTTTCATCCTCATAAGTCTCACAAAATGATACCTAAAAAATAGACTGGAGGTTGCGCCGTTTGCCAGAAGAACGTGGAGCGATGGAGGCTGTGCCGCTGCTGGACCGCTTGTGAGTGGTGAGATGCGAACTATTGGACCATTGGGTGTTGGTGAGTGGCTGGAGTCGCTGGACCGGTCACTGGAGTAGACGGCGCTGAGTGAGGACTGAGAGGGCTCGAAATCGAATGAGAAGAGAAGACAGAGGGTGAATCTGGGCTGGGGGATAATATGCCCTAGTAGCAATGACGTTGTTTGGCTTATGCCAAACGGCGCCGTTCCCTTTAGTTTTTTTCTGAACTTAAGATGCAAACGACACTGTTTCACTTATTTAAGTGAAACGGCGTCGTTTAATGAAGGTATATATTAAAAATAAATAAATGTATATGACATCGGCTGGTTTATCAGTTTTTGGCTGGTTCAAACTGGGACATGACGGTTTTGATAATTTACCACCGTCGGCCGACGATTCCCTGTCGGTTTTAGCTGGTTTTGAGCTCCAACGGTCGGTCTGAGTCGGTCCCAGTTGGTTGGCCCGTTTTTTGTATAGCCCTAGGCCACACTTCGGAATTGGGGCACCGTAAAGTCCATAATTGCCCTCATATGCAGAGGCATCAAAGTTTTGTAGTTGTGTGCCTGATGGGATTGGTCATGGAGATTACTGTGTGCTACACTAAACCTACGCAAGAAATGCAAATGAGCAAGTGACGTAGGTATTTCACCAAACAAGTGATTTGTAGAGAGGTCCAATGTTTCCAAGTCCGTAAGCTCCGATATTTGGTTTGGAATCTAGCCTGAGAAACTGTTCTAGCTAAGATCCACTGAACAAAACATCTTCAAACGACCGATCTCAGTTGGAATGTTGCCACTATGACTATTGTTTTTAATATATATTGTTGGGTTCTAGTAGGAGAGATAATTGTATTGGAAAACTGTACGATTGAATACGTTATAAACTGGTAAAAGTAAGGAACTATTGTCTTCTAGAGTTTGCGTTGATGCTAATGCTGGAAATGCATTAAGTTCCTTCAAAAACTCACCTGAAATGAGATTGTCCGACATGTCTAGACAGATAAATCTTGGAAGGGTCGACAACTAACTTGGAATTGAACTTGTGATAGAATTGGCATTTAGGCTTAAGATTTTTAGCTTCTTGAGCTTAGATAGCCATATGGACAACTGACCAGTCAGTTGGCATCCACCTATATCCAAGAACTTAAGATTTTGGAATCCATTAAAAGCAATTATGTCATCATCTGTTGGTATTGTCTTGTATTGATCCAATGAGCACAGTTTCGAGAATCAAACAATGCATAAGAATCTTGATTGCCCCAGTGATATTAGTTATCTTGTTGTCGGTAATTGAGAAGAAAGTCAACAATCTCAACTGAGCCACTTCTGGTAGGATTTGTCCGTCTAGTTGGTTCAGGGCAAAACGAACTGCTCTTAGGACTTGCATGAGTGAATGCTTACTGGAATGCTGCCAATGAGGGCATTATACCCCAAGTCGAGCTTAGTAAGTTAATGACTACAAGAAAATAGGCCATTTCCAGCAATTTTAATATCGCCGCTAAAAAAATTGTTGTAAATAGTCCTTATTTGCGGCAATTTTCAGTTCTCTATTGATTTTTTTTTTTGCAAAAGTGGGGAATGCTGAGGCAGACCACTTTTTGCTGTGGGTTTTAGAGCTATTGGGGCAATTTAGGTCGTCGCAACAAAATATGGTGACTGTAGCATCATCTTATTTCCGTCGAACTAAGAAAGTCGCCTCAATAACTAAATTTGCGGCGAACAATGTCATCTTAAAATTTATATACGGCGAATTTATAATTATTAGCAGCGAATTAAAAGCACCGGAAATATCCTTTTAAAACTTGTATTTTTCCCCCCTATTTCTTTCTGTCCCTACCTAATCCTCTCTCTATTCTTTATTTCCTCTGTTCATTTTCTTTCCTCCTCCCCCCCAGCAGGCTAGCGACGCCGCCGTCGACAATGCAACCTCCACCGCCAGTAGCCACTAACATGCTGCCTCCCTCCTCCAAGCACAGTAAATCAGCAAGCCAACCTACGATGCCTCTCACTTCCTCTCGAACCCCTCTCTTTCTCAAGATCTCCCTCTTCTCCCTCACTGCCTCTCTTCGTCTCAGCCATGGACAATGGAAGCTCAGCCACTAGCCACAGTGAACAGTAGCCCAAAACCCCCGACGGCTCTGTTACCCTCTCTCTTCTCTCCTCCATACGCCACCTCATAGTCCCCTATTTTAGCAATCCGAATGCTGTTCATTTCATGCCATCTCTCTGGTAAGTAGCTTAATTTGTTCTTAAATTATTTGCTTTGGAATAATAATATCATGGGTGAATGTGGATCTTAAATTAATAATTAGGGTTTTTCCAAGTTGATCTTAGGGTATAGATTTGAAGACAGATACACAATACTGATGTAGAAGCTTTTCACATTTTATGGGCCCGAACAAATAAGCTAGATCAATTTTGTATTTGCACTGAGTTTGAAAATTACATGTTTTGTATTCTAACGTTAAGTTTTATTTTTGCACTGAGTTTGGAAATGGCTATTGTTTATATTTGAGTACTCTTGAAAATTTGGAAGAAAGATGTATGGCTACTTGGAATTTTCCTTCTATAAAATTATTGTATGTAAATAGTATGCTTTAGTTTGATATATGGTGTGTAGTGTATCATCGAATGGCTTTGTTTTATGGATGAGGGAATTGTGTATTTCTTGGGAGTGAGGTTTTCTTGTTCCTTTGTGCAGGTGGGTGGATGAATTCATTCCCAATGAAGTTATATACACCTCACATATATAAGAATTGAAACATTAGTGTAAACAAATAATTAATTGGTCTTTCTTAATTAACATGTCTATGGGGCGTGAGTTTACTCGTGTTATATATATATATATATATATATATATATATATATATATAGTACTTAGTTAGTTAGTTAGTAATTTAAGTTAAAGTCTAATGTACAAGTGTAGCGCCCACGACCCCCATGTAAGGAGATACGGGAATCGAGATGCCGGGATGATGACAACAGGGTCACACATCCCAACGTTAGTGCCAAGTGTGTGTATATGCAACAGTGTACAAAAACAACGCAGCGGATAATTAATACAACTAAGTACCAGAATTGTTAATACAATTTAAACAGTCAGTAAAAATGTTTAAAAATTATACAGTTATCCAAAATAAATATTTTACAAGTCTCAAAACAAAACGAGCGATCTCAGATCACTCCTCGGGCAGAGCCGAATCCTCAGGCTCACCCTCAGCCTAATCTGCATCGAAATCTGTATTATCACAAAATGGTACCACAGGTAAGTATAAACCAAACAACTACGAGATAAAAATACATTAATGCGACCAACATGCATGCATATGATGAAATATGCATTATTCTCAAAAATACTATTTTCCCTGAAAATAGATATTTTCCAACACACGCCAAAATCTCATTTTGTCCCAAAAAGAATACTCCGTCATTTTTCCAGAAAATGACCTAAATCAATAAAACCTCATTTTCCCAGAAAATAAATCACATAAAATCATTTTAATCAACACACGCTATTTTCCCAGAAAACAACTCATTATTCCATTAACCAATGCACCATGATCTCCCTAGGGATCATCTGCACGTCCTGGCTTCGTAGCGATGCTCAGTTCTGTGCCCAGCGCATTCGTGACCAAGCACCCACTATGCAACGAGCGATGCCCAGTTCCGCGCCCAGCGCGTACGTGGCCAAGCATCCTCTAGCCCCCACCAGCAGAGGGGCCACAGAGTCAGCACGAGACCATCTCGTCTGATCCCGTTGTTGCCCAGCGACAACTCAGGGGACGTCACTCAGTATATTCCGCTCCCGAGTGACCAGAGGAGCTCCACCGAGATAATACCCCATCTCGGCTTGGGGTCGTGATACACACGCACCTAAAATCCTTTAACACATGAAAACCCAGTTTTCATGAAACACATGAACATGAATGCATATATACGAAAACTCAGTTTCCTTTACAAACATGATCATGCGTACAATATGCCATGTACATGAACAACACCATACCAACAACCAACATTGCACAATACCAACCAAGTACACAATTCCATCCACAATCAATCCGACCCCCAAACTCCTCGGACTCAGTTCGGCATGTCCAACCAGATCACAATAATATGAGTTAGTGCAAAAATATATTTAAATCACGATAGTTCTTTGGAAAAATACTTACAGTGCTATATAATAATTTCTAAAGGATCATGGAGCTGCAAAAGGTGGCGACACAACAACGTAACAGTATAAAATACACTGTGGCCGTGGGTCTCAAATACCCACTTTTGAATGGGGACAAAATAAGACCCGAAATTGATAGGGTAAGGCTAGAGAGGTCGGTGAAGCCAATGGTGGTGGTGGTTTGCCGTGGGTGGCGGCGCAAAGGGTGGTTTTAGGCCAAAGATACCCAAATTAGAAATGGGGTTGGATGTGCTTCACCGGTGACGGATCGGAGCTGGGGTTGGGTCCATTGGGTTGCTAGGAGGTTGAGAATGAAGTGGTGAAGAGATGGTGGCCGGAGGTTGCGCGATGGTGGCACACGAGCACAGGAGGTGCCGCGGCTTGGTGTGGTGCGTGGGGGCTAACGGCAGCACGATAGGGGCTGGGATTTACGGGGAAGGATCGTCGGCCGGTGGGGAAAAGGTTGGGCTGGGCGGTGTCACGCACGGCGGCACGACCGCAGTGGGTTGGGTGAGGGAGACACGAACACGGGGTGAGAGGAGAGAAGGGTGCCGCGCGGGGGAGAGCTGGGGGAGAAAGGAGAGAGAGAGAGGAAAGAAAAAGAGAAAAAAAGAAAAGTGAGGAAAAGAAATGAGATCCAATTCTCACCTCCTAGGTCACAAAAATGATCCAACGAAAATGATTTTAAAACAGCAAATCAATTAAAATAAATTAAACGTAATGATACAATGAAAATAAAATAATTAAATCCCATAATCAATTAATTTAAAAATAAGAACAATTTTAATGTACAACAATAAATAATATTAAGAAAACATATCAAATTTAATTTTCACAGTTTAAAGATCATAAAATAACCCATTTAAAATATCCGATTATTTTAAAACAAGAGAATAAATTTTTGAATTATTAAAAATAATCCTTCAATGAAAATACACTAAAATACGGGGTGTTACAACAAGCAACCAATTGGTTTTGATCTATGTTATACAATATTTGTTTATGGGTAGGTCGTGTGTTATGTTAGGGATCTCTTATATTAATTAAATTCACCACATATCCTATTCGACACACACGGTGGCCTTTAAATCTCTGGATGATAAACTACAATAAGATTTTAACTTTATTTTTTAACTTGCTAGAAGGCTTATGCAGGATCACAAACACTTCAGAGTATCATTTTATTGAACCTTGTTGAATTTAAATAGTGGTAGGAAGAAAACTTAAAACAGGCGGAATTTAAAACCCGTGGACTAGGATGGTTAGTCTTAACTATAACTAGAAGTTCAAACGAGTAGAGTTAGAGCAAATACTGCATCCTTGTCTAATTAATTTTTATTTGAACATGGCTCACCAATCGCATTGTAAAAAAGGCGGCATCCACATAAACAAATGTGGGATAGTCTAGACAAACAATTTAGCATAGGATACATTTTAGAATACCACAGTCTCAATGTGTGCTCATTTTTTCACTGTCCAAGAATTATAGGAACTTCTTATTTTTTAATAAGTGAGACTTATAGGAACTCTAACAAAGACAAACATGTCACATACAAACTCTCAGTTTTCTTGGTAACCAAACAAGGGTTACTGTGAAGTGCATGGTTTGTGTATTTTCCACAATTTTTGCTGCTGCTATTTGTGGTTAACACCATATCTTTGGTTTGTTCTTAACACCTTATCTTTGTTTCAAATATCTTTGGTTCTTTCTTAACGCCATACACTAACAATGCTGTCATGGCTGGTAGCATTTTTATAATATTGTAACAAATATGTCAATTTTACATCTTTATATCAAGATTCGAGTTATGTATAGGCGATTGAAACAGTTCCATAAAAAATAATATAAAGTCATGAACTTAAGAGCAGTTTTCTTTCAATTTAAAATGAGGATTGTGAAGGAACCTACCCTCTTAGTCTTTCACGTGTACACCACTCCCATGGTCACCAAAATGATGGCATTTTTATGGAATACTTGCAGACATGAATAATGTACTATTTTTGGTTAGGATTGGTTGCAAAGCTGGTATATTGGAGCTGTCATGCATATTCATTGGACACATGTTTCCTTTATGTCATATTTCATACTGGATTGATGCTGATAATATGGGTTTTGAGTTCACAGGATACCATATTGGCTAAACATGTTGGTTCCCAGATTCAAATGGTGTTCTCACAGCATTGTTTTGAATTAGTCATATAGTCTGAATTGATCACTTGTAAATGACCATAGGATTTTAGGGAGATTTAAGTCAGCAGATTTGTTTTGAATAGTGGGAATCATTGATTTGTTGTTCACTTTTGAGGTAGAAAACCAAACTTGAAGTTGGAAATAGGTTATCCCTAGAACCATTATATGATAATAAGAATTTCTTGGTCCTAGATATTTTGAGTATGATATGTCAGGATTTGGCCTTTACACAAATCCTTGATGTTTTTGTCAACTATATCGAGCATACTAGCATATATAAACGCCATCTACCTTTGTGATGTTCTTTATTGTATACTAATAGTGCAGGAGGTAATTTATATCAATGTGCTATAACCTGACCTTTTCTAGGGAAATCTTGTAGTGGCATATAAATTATTTTTTTCCTGAGTTGTTGGATAATTTATATATTGCAGCAAGTATACATTTATCAACTATCATGGAATTTTACCATATACATCCCTGGGTGAAATATTGTAAATGACCAAGTATATTAAAGGAGATGGTATGTCAGGATTTCTTTCTCAAATTGAAGTCAGGTTGTAATTTGTTTGTAAGGCTACTACTCCTGAGGCAAGAGTTTGATGTGATCATAACATCATGTATGCTATCTTTTCAGGTCTTTTTCATTCAGCCCTGAAAATCTCCTGATATAGAGAGGCTACTGGAACAGCTGGTGCTTCATTTCTAGTCAGATCAAAATGAGTTATCTCATACATAATGCAATTGAAGCTATCGGGAGATTTAATTTGGAGGAAAGTTGATCCTCGTATATGTAGACCTATAGTTGTTATATGGGCTATACAATAGTATGCACAATCATGCTGATGACCCTCTTCTCCTTCTCATACAGTAAACATTAATGTTCAATGAACAGTGAAACAAGCGTGAATGTTGTAAATATTGATATAGAAATTATGTCATATGGTTGTGAGTGCATTTCGGAGTAATTTTGCCATATATTTCACCTGGGTATCCACCAATTATTCACTCCTTAATCCAAACAATTTGAGGCGAAATGTAGACAATCCCAAAATATTGTCTACGGTCCCAACTTAGTGGGGAAAACTTGCTTTTCCCCAGGATACTTCCATGGAGAATAACTGATTTACAAGGAACGTGGTTGTGGGAATAAGCATAAAATTGGTTTTATTTAAAATGAATTTCCTACTGATTACAAGGGCTGAGCACCTACTGGTTTGGAGTCGGAGGGCCCAACCTCCGACTCTGACTCCGAGATGCAGAGAATCCGCTCCGCCTTCGACTATGACTTATCGGAGCGGAGTCGGATTTTTAGACTTTTTTTTAAAATTTTTTTAACTTCATATTTGACTCACTTTTTAAAAATAAAATAAAATTGTGGGCTTTCAAATTTCAATTTTCTCAAAATTACAATCCAAACTTATTAAACTTTTGATTATAATAAAAAATACAAGTAAATAAAACAAGTAACATAATTCAAAAATAAAAAATAAAAAGAAAGTCCTATTTTTACATGTACTCCCATCATCCATGATTCCATATCCACATCCAACTTATCACTACAATAAACAAAGGTACCGTATACGAAATGAAGATTAAAAACAAAAGGCACCATATAGTTACTATAGTATACTATTATAATTACTATGAATCTATTTTTAATTATATATATATGAAGATTCATAAAAAATATATGGTATATATATTATTATATATGAATATTAAAAAAAAGGCACCAAATACGAAATGAAGATTCAAAAAATAATATTACTATTTTATATATAATATACTATTACTATAATTTACTATTAGTTTATTACTATATCTTATAGTATAATTACTAATACCATAGTATCATACTATTAGTATGTTAGTGATTTAATATTATATGTATATATATATTAAATCTCTAATCTCTTATTCTTGATATATATATTAATATATATAAATATTAGTAATACCCTAATAGTAGTGATATTAGTTATACTAATAGTTATATTAGTATTAGTTATTATTAATACTATATATTATACTAATAGTGATATTAATACTATATATAGTTATAGTGATTAGTATAACTACATTAGTATTAGTTATAGTGATTTAGCATAACTATATTAGTATAAGTTATAGTGATTTAGTATACATATAATACTATAAGTTATAACTATAGTCTATAATAGTATTAGTATAAATATTAGTATTAGTTATAGTGATTTAGTATAACTATATTAGTATAAGTTATAGTGATTTAGTATAAGTACAATACTATAAGTTATAACTATAGTCTATATTAGTATTAGTATTAGTATTAGTTATAGTGATTAGGATAACTATATATTAGTATTTGCTATAGTGATTTTAATTTAGTATAACTATATAATACTATAAGTATAAATCACTATACTAACTATATCACTGATAGTATTAGTATACTAA
This sequence comes from Juglans nigra, assembly GCA_002916485.2. Classification (NCBI taxonomy): domain Eukaryota; kingdom Viridiplantae; phylum Streptophyta; class Magnoliopsida; order Fagales; family Juglandaceae; genus Juglans; species Juglans nigra. Next base: position 26,632,085 of record CM036140.1, read on the forward strand.
TACTAGTATATCACTATAGTTAATAGTATCATATAGTAATATAGTATTAGAAATTAATACTATAGTGATTTATATAGTAATTTATATATAGACTTAAAGTGGATTACTAATAGTATTAGTATTAGACCATAAATCTAATTAATATACTAATATATATTAGTATTACTAATATATTTATCAAAAGGTATATGTTGAGAATTTATTAAGTCAAAAAATATAATTAATACAAGATATTGTTATATAAATCTTATATGAATAATACTTTAGTTATTATACATTAGTATTATAGGTTATTCTAAATTTATAGATTAGTGTTTATCCATTAGTATTACATGTTGATGTTATTATGCATCTTAGTGTTTATAGTATATTATATATACATTAGTATTACATTTTATTACATTTATACATTAGTAATTTAGTTTTACAACTTACATGTAACATGGTAGTAATATTGTAAATTTGTAATAGTATGATATTTACATATAGTCATATACTAAACTATTATAATTTATTAGTCAATTTAGTCTATATATTATAGTATAAATATATTGTTTAACTAGTATATTATTGAGTTTAACTAACTATATAAGATATAGTTGTATAAAATTTAAATGATTAATATATAGAAAAACACATATATTTTTATAAAATATGTATAAAATCGGAGGCGGAGTCGAAGGGCCAAGTCGGAGGCGGAGGCGGAGGCGGATAGGAGCGGAGTTGGAGTCGGAGTCATTGACTCCGACTCCGACTCCGATTTCCAATAGGGAAAAAACTCTGACTCCGATTCCGACTTGTCGGAGCGGACCTGGAGCGGAGTTGGATTCGGAGTCGGATTGTCGAATTTTTGCTCAGCTCTACTGATTACCTTCATGAATATCACTATTTCCTACGAATGAGGTTTTGTGGGGAAAAAGTAATTCAGCATTATTAAGTTAAGTATTTTCCACGAGATCGCTTCATGGAAATTAAGTAATTCCCACAATCACAATCATGGATAATTAGCGAACATGTTTAAAAAACATGCTTATTTCCCACCAACGCTATTAATGGCTAATAGTAATACCCACCAAATGTTCTAGCAGGACTTGCTCCTATACCCACGAGATTGATAGAAATGAAATTGATTTTTGCAATGAAGGTTGAAGGCTTTTCACGTAGAATGTGCTGTGAAAAAATACGTGTAGTCCTTTAGAGTCATCTTGGGGAATAATATTTTCTATTTTTTTAGGGAAATTATACATCACGAGTCTCCCACGAATAAAATTGGTGGGAAAAATGTTGTTCTCACAAAAAATGACATTTTACCATGAATCTCCTTGAAAAACTACGGGTTTTTGTAGTGAATTAATTCAAGCATATCTAACAAAATAAAAGCTCAAACTTACTTTTCATAACTTTTCATGTCATCTTTCTTTTTCATATAGCCGACAAATTGTCAAGAAATCTGAATTTGAAGATCCCGAACGACCAAAAGGAGCAATTAATGCTATTATAGAACTTTGAATTAGCATCATCTAGACATACTGAATTTGGGAGAGATGTGCATGAGTGTGGAGACAGGCATGCATGGAGTCCGATCTTTGGTTCCTACCGGTTTGGGCTTTTTGGGCCCATTTCAAAGTGTTTGGGCCCACATCTTGGATATTGTATAAAATTAACAAATGGGTTGGTCCGGTTACCACAATTCATAATCTCTTCGGCTTGTATGAAAATTTCTAAATCAAGTATTTAGTAAATATTAATGGCCTCAACTCAAATTCTAAACTAATCAAATCTTGTCTGGTAAGGTTCATAATATTATTGATGATGGCCGATCCTGAAATGTTATTAGAAGGTAAGGATATTTCTTCTAATTCTGATGCACTAGTGTAGAGATCTTCTGGAAGAAATCCTGAGAGAAAGTTAAAACTTGCTCGAAAAACCTCTAGGCAGAAAAATCCTGAGAGAAGATTTGTCAGATCATCCCTTGGGAATTTCTCCATTATGATTATTGGAAGAAAAATCAAGGAGTCGGACAAAGAGGGAGTTGATGCAAAGAGAGGAAGGAATAGGAGCTGTGAAACTATTGTGGCTGACATTGAGCGTGGTTAGATTTCAAGCTTGTTGAAGTCATTGCTAGAAAGGTCAAGTATATGAATCGAGGTAGGCAACCCATTTGATGAACCATTCAATGCAAACAGGAGTGACATGTCTCCATTTAGATGGTTGTAGCTCAAATCAAGAACCTCAAGTTGATTTAAGGATGAAAAGATTCCGGTTGGGAGGGGAACTGAAAATGAATTGTGAGAGAAGTTGAAATGAGAGAGACGTGTGAGAATTCCAAGAAGGGGAGACAGTCTCCCTCTGAGACCTTTAAAAGGACCAATTTAAACGTGGAGATGATGTATCGAAGGGAAAGGACAAGAGACAATCACAGTCTATCTGGTTGCATGCATGATTAACACAGAAAATGCCAATGAGAAACAAGTTGAAGAGGAGATCACGAGCAGCCATGGATTAATTGGTTCCTGTTTGATTTGTCACAACGAGAAGAAAGCCTAGACGTTCTTTATAGCCTTTTCTTCGACCAAATTAAGGATTTATATAAAGAACAAAGTCCAAGGAAAGCATAGAAAAATGAATTTGGTCATGTGCATCTCTTTGTAACTACTCACAAATTGCGAAGTATCTCTGATTCTCACCCTAAAGCTCTGCTAGCTCGAGAAGTTGACTACAAATATAAACTTGTGTTGTTATTCCAAGTGGCATATAATTAATTAATTATATAAATATATATATATAAATACTACAAGAAATTAACCTATTTTGGGCGACGGAAGTCACCGCAAATACTAACGTTTCTCGTCGCAAATATGTTATTCCAGCTAAATATGTTTGCCCCAATATCACCGCTTCTGAAGAGCCAGGTAAGATATTTTGTGCCGATTTTCAAAGATGGACAGAAGTGCTATACATTTCCAGCAATTATATATCGCCGGAAATGTCATACATATCGCCAGTAAAGGCTTTCCAGAATAGATTAATTACTAGTTGCTAAAGTCTATTTCCGGCAATTAGTAGTCGCTAGAAATACTATAGTTCTGGCGAAAAAACTGCCATTACTGGTGATAATTGACGTTTGCCAGAACAGTCGATTATTTGTGCCGATTATATAGTCATCGCAAATAATGTCTCCGCGACTCATCATACAGGTGATGTAATTCATTTTCGGCGAGTTATGTTTGCCGGAAATGGTTTTTTAAAAAAAAAAAAAGTAAGTCATTTTCTATGAGTTATGTTCATCGAAAATGGTTTTTTTTTTCAAAACCTGTTCGGTTTGCTTGTATTTTGTCGTGGTATTATTTTCCCTGATATTTGTGATTTCATAATAGATAATTGCTTGCTAATAAATTATAAATACTATATTTGGATAAATTTATATCTAATTGCGCATATTATATATTATATGTCAACATCATTTGAATAATCTCGACGTACATATTTAAAATTCACCTGGATTTAAGAGTACGTTTTACAGAATACCATCCAACATATCACAATGGAATATAAATTTACAAGTGTTTTTCGTTCAAACTATAAATGTCTAACAGCAAGTTGCCTTCATGAATGCACTAGCATATTCCAATGAGTATGGGAAGAAATGAATTTGGTTCACCAGTTTTAGTTCAAGTGCTTCAACACAACTGTAAAGAAATGCAATATATTTTTGCAAAAACATAATATTCAAGGCCCAAGTTACTAGGCATTCAATTCATAATCAGCTATATATAAACAACGGGATCAAAACTCGTGCATTATTTTTCCTTCCATAGTGTTCAAAATGTAAGGATAAGACAGTATTCATGTTCAGAATGTACATAATGTATATCTACATTATACACAATAAGACAGTATATCATCATGAGGGACTGATCACCTAGCTTCATGATCAAATCGATCCTAGCGCGCATTCATGTATTTTTTCACTTCATTGTGCATTAATTATGTTCACATTCTTCTTGGTCTTCATGGATAGAAATAAAACCTACTGATCAAAGCCTGATATATAAGTACTCTATAATATTACAAGCATTAATTAAACAAAATATACCTTAAATTATAACTACGGCTCCCAATTAAACAAGTCTAGACCAATGCTAACTTGCATAATTGGACTAATAATGCTAGCTTGCAAAGACCATATACATTATATAGTACTAGAACGTACGCGTACACGAAGATATCCTAGATCGATTGGAAAGAAACAGAAGCCCACATGAACTGATCATCAATTCATATTATAAGTACTCACTTCAATGACTTTCTTGTATCACTTTCTATGTTCTTATTATGTAACTAGGTGTATGCTGTTTGTATATCTCGTGTACTTGAGCTTATATGCTTATTTACAACTATAAATAAAAAGTTATTTTACTTATTAAAAAAGGATGTTAGCTGATTAAGAGGCACGTTACATTATGTACTCAGGTGGATCAGTGTGTTGAAAGGCTGGACTCAGGTTTTGGCCTAGGGAGCTCATTTTTAAGCCGCACCCTATACGCTTAAGGTTCCCTCCCTCAACCTTGGGGTGCCTAAGCAACCCGTGAGCTACCCCCAACAACCGAGTCTGGGGTCGAATGTAAAAGGAACTCAATGTAGATAACATGAAGTTAGGCCATTGAAGTTTGATCCAAGAGAGCATGAGTCCAAGGGCCCATTCCAAGACAATATCTCAACTTTCAATAATTTGTCCCTCTCATGGAATTGCGTTTTATTTCCTTATTCCTGTAATTGGGTGTTTCCTATTGTATATATCACATATATTATTCCAGTTGTGCCTCTTTATGCTTGTAATAAAATTACATTGCTTATATATAAAAAAAAAAAAAAACAATATCAAGTCTGAAGTATTAGGATTACTTGTTTGATCAAAGCAAAACCCTCCTAATTTCAAGCAACACACAACACAGCAATAAAAAGTTCAATTAAGTTGTCAACATCCAAGCACTGTACATGAGGCTGAAATGAAATCTGCATTCTTGAAATAGAGGCCAGATGGGTTAATAAATGTTAAGGTCATGCTTCAACAACCATAGAATAACACAGTTGGCAAAGGGAAGCCACGCACAACTCAAAAGACAAAGGGAATTACTTGATCAGTGTCATATACATCTAGTTACAAAGGTAAGCATGTGGGAGACCATCCTTGGTTGGAGCTTCCACAGAAAGCAGGCACTTCTCTATAGCAAATAAAACTAGATCCCTTCCAGGTGTAGGCATGGGTACATTGTTAGATTCACAAGATGTGATAATTTCTTCCCATAAATCAAAGCACACGTTCAATAAAATTGAGAGTTCAAACCTCTAACAACTTGTGATGGATTTTCCATAGAGCTTTAGGGTTCCTACAAAAGAGGAATTTTTTCCAGCAATGGAAAGGACTACTCTCTACCACCCTTTTTTGATTTTTGGGTCTTGCCCTAAGAGACAGAAGAGGAAGAGCAAAAAAACCCTAAATAGAACTCAATGGGCTAGTTCTATTTTAAAATGGAGTGAGAGTAGGGGCCTCCATATGTGTCTATTAAAATGGCCCATCCCATTATGGGCTCAATGATTAAATGTTAATGCTAGTCCATTGTTTATAAAAATAAATACAACAATCTCCTACTTGGACAACATTACATTTAATCACAATATAAACACAAGCGAGCATCCTGAAATCAAAGGCCTTGTTCAAACCTTCAAGTACAAGTTAGTGAACAACACATCGACGGGGCATACGACACATGACCAATACTTGCAATCACGTAATTCAGGCCGATGAGATGCAAGTGCAGTATGGAAATAATCAAAAGAGTGACAAACACCCGTTTCCACAAGAAGCCCTAGAGACAAAACTGAGTGTCTTTAAAGCAATAGGCCTTGTCTAAAATGCAGTTGCAGCACCCAGTCTAGTGACTATACCGACAGGATATATGACACCAAACTTATACTTACAACCACCTGACTCAAGCACAAGAGTAATCAATATGTCTCAATACACAAAGTATGCCTTGTCCAAATTGCACGCGACTCAGGCATGAGACTAAACAAAATGTCTCATTACATAAACAATCATCTTGTCCAAAATGCGCGTGACCCAGGCTCGAAACTAGTCAATATGTCTAAATACCTAAAGTACACCCTATCCAAAATGCGCGTGACTTAGGCATTCATTGACATTGCTAGATTTAGAACATAATATCAGCATATATAGTCAAATAGTCAAAGATCACAGAATTCCCACTAACTAAATACAACAAAAGATTTTAACAATTCCAAAGGAGTCATATGCTCCTGAAACAGTTTTGGAGCTAAATCTTTAGTTAGTGGATTAGCTAACATATGCTATGTGAAAATATGCTCAATACAAATATAAGTGTGGCACCCACGACCCCCATGTAAGGAGACATGAGAATCGAGACGTGTGACTCCCCGACTCCCACATACAAAAAACAAGGGAATCGTGACGTCAGGATGATAACAACACGGTCACGCATCCCAACGAAATGTGCTCAAGTGTGTGTGCAACATGCAAAGGTGCACAATAAAAGTCGCAGCGGATAATATAAATAAGTCAACTAAGTACCAGAAATTTAAATACAAATATTCAACACAATTTATCTCTAAAAATATACAGTCATCCCAAATATAATACAAAAGGTAAATACATAAATTGATAAAAACATAACTCACTAAACAGGAGCAATCCCTGATCACTCCTCCAACGGAGCCAAGCTAAGGCTCGTCATCATCATCTGCATCAAAATCTGCGATACCATAAAATGGTACCACAGGTAAGTATAAACCAAACAACTCTCGGGATAAAAATACATTAATGCAACCAACAATATGACAAAATACATTTAGTCATAAAAAAATATTTTCCCAAAAAATGATTCACACAAACAAACCATTTATCGGACACTGTAGGCGGGACTCTACCACCATCCCTGCTTACCACCATCCCTACCGCGTGCACCGTAGGCGGGACTCTACCACCGTCCCTGCTTACCACCATCCCTACAGTTCCTTTCCCTTTTCTCTCAAATCAGTCAATCCAAACAAATCCAATTTCTCACACATGAAATCATAACTTTTCCAAATCACACATGCACATGAATGCAATACACGCGAAAACCCAGTTTTCTTTACAAACATGATCATGCGTGCAATATGCGATGTACATGAACAAACCATAACCAACAACCAACAACCACAATTCACAATGCAAACAAACACACAACAACTCTGTCCACAATCCATCCGACTCCCGAAACTCCTCGGACTCAGTCCGGCAAAACAAACCAATTCACAGATAATATGTGTTAGTGCAAAAATATATTTAAATCACGAAAGTTCTTTAAGGAAAATACTTACAGTGCAATATAACAATTTCTGAAGGATCACGAAGTTGAAAAAGGCAACGTTTGAGCAACACCACAGTGTAAAATACACTGTGGCCGTGGTTCACAAATACCAACTTTCAAACGGAGGCAAACGAAGACACAAGATTGATAGGGTAGGGCCTATGGAGGTCAGTGAAGCCAATGGTGGTGGTGGTTTTCCGTGGGTGGCGGCGGAATGGGCGGTAGAAGACCAAAATACCCAAATCGGAAATGTAGATGGTGGAGCTTCACCAGTGGCGGATCGGAGCTGGGGTTGGGTCCAATGGGTTGTTAAGAGGTCGAGGATGATGTGGTGTGAAGATGGTGGCCGGAGGTGGCGCGACGGCGGCGCTGGAACGAAAGTGACGCCACGGCTTGAAGGGCTACTAGTGGTTAACGACGGCGTGAATGGAGGTGAGGTTGGTGGGGTGAGGTCGCCGGCGGCAGGGGAACACAATGGGGTGGGCGGTGAAGGCCACCGCTGGCTCACGGCGGCGCTGGCGTGAAAGTGGCCCGTGGTTTCGTGGGGTGCGTGCGGGCTACCGGCGGCGAGGTAGGGGTTGGGATTTGGGGGGTGAGGTCGCCGGAGGGAGGGGGAGCTGGTCGGCTGGGCGGTGCCGACCACTGCCGGCGCAGGGCGGCGGGCTGGGTGAAGGTGACGGACGGAAGAGAGAGGGAGAGGGCTGGTTCGCGTGCATAGGGAGGGGAGAAAATAAGGAAGAAAAAAGAAAAGAAAGAAAAGAAAAGGAAGGAAAGAAAAATGGAGGGAAAAGAAATGAGATCCAGTCCTCATAACTTGGGTCACAAAAATGATCCAACGGAGATGATTTTAAAACCACAAATTAAATAAAATAATTTAAACGTAATGGTAAAGTCAAATTGAAATAATTAAATCTCACAGTAATTAATTTAAATATTAAAAGCAATTTAAATGCATAACAATAAATAAATATTTGGAAAGCACATAAAATTAATTTTCATCAAATTAAAATCATAGAAATAAACTTACTAAAAATCCAACCAATTTTAAAATAAGAGGATAAATTTTTGATCAATCAAAAATAATCCTTCAGTAAAAATACACTAAAATACGGGGTGTTACATCCTCCCCCCTTAAAATAAAATTTCGTCCTCGAAATTTGTAGGGCCAAACATCACTCCAAAGCAAGATACCAAATACAACCAGAACACTCTTAAGAAAATCACAACAACCTCCAACACCCAACGGGGCATGGGTACAGCTTGCATAACTTTCCAAAACCCAAGAATAAACCACACATGGCATCCTTACGAAAGGTAAGATTAGACCCATACCTGCCATAACTCAGCGTCTTGAGTCCCTGGAATCTCGTCGCCAGCACTGCCAGGAGTGACCGCATACACCCGAGCCTGAACTAGTTGCCTCTGATTAGTCCTACCACCGTGATGACCACCCTGATTTCCTTGGGTCCAATTAGGGCACTCACGAGCAAAGTGCCCTGTCTGACCACACTCAAAGCACTGGTTCCAACCCTGACGACACTCGCCCTCGTGGGCTCTATTACATCTACCACAAACTGGAGCTCGGCCCCCAATACGTATACTGGAAGCTGCCTGCGCTCTGGCCCCGATCCTTTGCACAAACTTCTGTGGCGACCCGGAGCTGCTCCCTTCACCATCAACGTTCAGTCGCTTCTTACCCGGAGGGGAGCCTACCGCAGCACCTCGCTCCTCTCGCTCAGCAATTGAGGCCACATTGACCAACCTCTGAAAGTTCTGGATTTCCAGGCATGCGACCTGCCTGCGGATTTGAGGGCGCAACCCTTCTTGGAAACGTTCAGCCCGCATCTCTTCCGTAGCAATGAGGTGAGGAGCGAACCGTCCAAGCTCCATAAATTTCCTTGCATACTGCTCGACAGTCATGTCTCCTTGAACCAAATTATTGAAATCCCGAGCCATTTTTGCGGTCTCACCGAAACAGGAAAGAATGATCATCAAATTCTTTCTTAAAAACGCTGCCAAAACACAGCAGCCAAGGATCCCAACTCCATCTCTAAAAGTGACCGCTTGGTCTCCCACCAATTTGCCGCTTCACCTTGCAGCATATAGCTCTCATATAATACCCTCTGGGCCTCAGTGCATCCACAGACTTCAAACGTTCTTTCCAGATCTTGAATCCACCTTCTAGCCCGTAATGGATCCTCTTCACCAGAAAAGGCAGGGGTCCTATGCGCTAGAAGCGCTCATAGGTGCACTCGGCCTGCATCGCCCTGTACTGTTCTCCTTGCCGTGGACGAAAATTCTGCTGAAGAAACTCCGTCATCCTATTCAACGCCCTCGCCATGGCATAATTTTCCATCACCCCTCGATAATTCATCCTCGGGTCTCTTAGCTTGCCTTCTTGGTCGTACCATTTTCCCTCATAAGCGTAACCCTTACCCCCCTATCAGCTTAAAACAAACTACAATATAATTATAGTAAATAACTTAAAATACAAGCAATATCACCTAAATACACATAAATAAAACCAACAAAATAAAATATCATAAGACAAAAGGAATAAAACAAATGAAATAGTACACAAGAAAATATTGAAACAAGTAAAATTGCCCTGCCATATAATAAAATAACTAAATAAACAAAATAACAAATAAGATAATAAACAACAATTAACGTACAAAAAATAATAAATAAAAAAAATTCGAATAATATACTCACCACAACATAATATTCAAATCACAGTTTAAAATTTTCGTGGTACTACAACCTATGGTACATGTATTTTACCCAGAGCCGAACTAGCTCTGAATACCACCGTGTGACGCCCCGACTCCCACCTACAAAAACAAGGGAATCGTGTACTTCAGATGGATGACAACACGTCCCCGCATCCAGGTGCGAGAATGGTGCTCAGTGGGGTGTGTGCAACATGCCAAAGGTGCACAAGACAAGGCTTTTTTTTTTTTTTTTTTTCTTTCTCTCCTCTTTCCTTCTTCCTCCTCTGCGTCTTGGTGTTGGGTGCATGGGCTATCATCGGCTGGCTAGGAGGTCTGATATTGTTGGGTGGTGTCCCTGCCTGGCCCGGTGTGAATCTGATGGAGGGGCAGTGGGTTGGGATGCGACAGACGCACGGTAAGGGATGGGAAGGCTGTCTCGCTGGGTCAAGAAAAAGAAAAAGAAAAATAATGAAAGAAAGAACAGAGAAAAAGAAAAATGAAGGGAACGCAATGCAGTTCAATCCTCACACTTGGGTCAACAGAAAATGATCCAACTAAGATGATTTAAAACAGCAAATCAGTAAATAATTTAAACGTAATGATACAATAAAATAAATAATTAATCCATCAATCATTCATTTAAAAGAAGAACAATTTAATGTACAACAATAAATAAATATAAACACTAACAATTTGATTTTCACAATTTGAAAGGATTCATAAAATAACCCTTTAAACTATTTGATATTATAAGATAAGAGAATAAATTTTTGAATTATTACATAATCCTTCAGTGAAAATACCCTAAATATGGGTGTTACAATACGACTCCGCTATGTTCCTCTCTAACAAACAAATACTTAAGATAAATATTGCTTGGAGCGAGAAGATTCTATAGTGTTTCAAGAGAACGACTACTGTGCATTGTTACAAAAGAGCTCAGCAGCCGTTCGAAAGTTGTTCACAACACCTACCCCAAGATAAATTTCGCAACCAACAACCTGACCTGTAGCCTCATAAAAGCACATACTCTGCCTCCATTGTAGATAAATAGTTTGGTCTATTTGACACATTTCAGAAACAGCTCCTCCTGCGATCATAAAAACATAACCAAGAAGTGGATCTCCTTGTCATCTGAACAAACAACCCACAAATGGGCTTCATAATAATCTAACTACATCAAGAATGTCCGATCGCGAATGTAATTACTATATCTTTATAGCCACAATGAAATTCGCTCAGTAATTTCTTGCAGGCTTTCCGTGAAACCACCAGTATCACTCAGAGTATCACCCAATTACACCAACAACACAAGCATATCAGTCTTGTACATACTTGAGCATCTATCAACTACCCACAACCAACGATAGGGAACTGTTTGCATTTGGGTCCTCTCACTATCATCCTTAGGGCATTGCCACTTAGAATTTATCACTTTTAACAATAGGTGCTTCTCAGGATAATAAGAATGCATCTTAAACCTATTTACAACCTCATCGTGTAGGTTTTTGAGATATCCAAGACCGCCCTAGAGCCTCACAAAAATCTGGTTTCCCAAAACCTAAGAGACCTCACCAAGACGTTCTATCAAAATGAGATACAAATAGCGTTGTTTGTCCGCAATATAAGCTCACGTATTTGCGGTGATAATATATCATCAACATAAAGAACAAAAAGATAAACTTACTTCCCACTGACTCTGCAATATAGCATATCACAAGTTCTTCTCCTTTAAATCCGAAGAGGTACCAATCTCATCAACCTTTACGTCTCATTGTCTCTACGCCTGCTTAAGCCCATAATGGACTTGTTAAGTTTACACACCATGTGTTTCCTTATCCTGCCACTTGAAACCATCTGGTTGGCATCATGTACCATCAGTCAAATAGATGTCCTTTAAGGAAAGTTGTCTTGACATCCATTTGATTTAGCTCGGAGATTCAAAAGAGTCACTAGCACATACTAATCTTAAAAGATCTTGATAGAAATAGGCGAGACGGTACTTATAATCAATGGCATTGTCTTGGTTTAAACTCTTAGCAACAAGCAGCTTATCTTGCTCTACTACTTTCCTTCAGAATTATACTTGTTTTGGAACCCAATTGCATGGCTATAGCCACTGGTAGTTCACTAATTCCCATATTCCGTTATGACACATCGATGGCAGCTCCTCATTCATCCATCCATCCCAACGTAAGATTGAGGACTATCATGGCCTCTTTAAAAGAAGCTGGACAAGAGACCATACCATATAAACTCATACCCTTTGGCGAATAGACAATATAATCATTTGAAATTGTGTCGAATGATTCTATGTACTCCTCATCAACATATCCTCAGTCCCCGCCTCAACTCACCCTAGTGTCACAACAGGTCTTGGACAATAGTATGGTTTCCCTTCTGTCATGGTATGCAACCACTGATGGAGGATACCCTGAACTTTATAACAACAAACGCTCTTCCCTAAA